>PVJH01005069.1:0-74445 GCA_004026705.1 Nesogale talazaci | reverse complement strand
TTGTTTTTCCAATTGTGGCTATTTGAGAAAATAGCGTTATAGTTCAGAACACACAGCTGAGGACAGCTTCAGTGTCCTTCCAGCCATCTTCTCCAAACACCCCCAACCCCTTTGTTGGTGATGTGAGGAGAATCTCCAAGCTGCTCCTGCAGAGAGAGAGACAGAGAGAGAGAGAGAGAGATTTTCTTCATTCCTTTTGCACATGTTTCTACCTGGTGTTCTTCCCCTTACCACTGCCTTGGCCGGCCTGTCTCCCACAGGGATGCAGTGGAAGGCCAGCCTTTGTTAGCATTCCAAAAGTCTCTGCTGCCACAGGGAGAAGCACCCTGCGCACCGGCGGCTCAGAGGTGGCTGTCTGGTCCAGGGGAAGGGATGCCATCAACCCTTTCAAGATCCCGAATCCTGGCCAGAAGGTGGTGTGGATTCACTAGTCTCACTCCCATTGCCTGACTCCAAGCTCTTCTCCTCCCCACATTCACGCGGATTTCTTCTCTCTCCGAATTTATCCAGCTCACATAATTTGCCTTTTCATTTGGTGAATGGGGATAATTTGTGAATAGAAATTACTTCCAAATGTTTCAAAAATATTTTCTAAGCATTTGCTTTAACACAGCCTTGTGGTTTTTTTTCTTTCTTTCTATTTTTTTTAATAAGGGAATAAGTATATCCAGGGAAATGGACCCTAGTGGGGTGGGGTGGTGGTGGGTGGGTCTCCCTGTGTGAGAACACAGCAGTGGTCTCGGGTGGCCAGGGGCAGGCACCAGCTGAGCCTGTGTTGCAGGAGGAGGAGAACTCGAATCTTCAGACTCCCAGAAATCCTAAAAAGGAATGGGGGGGGAGGGGGGGAGCAGAAAACAAAACATACTCCTGAAAATGGAGTCACTGTGGCTTCTCTGAGGACTTCTAAGTATGAGAATTGCCAGATCAGTATTTTGATTTGAAGGTTCATTCTTTTTTTTTTCATCTAATTTTTATTGTTTTTAAAATCATTTTATTGGGGGCTCATACAACTCTTATCACAATCCATTCATCCATTGTTTGCCAAGTACATTTGTATATTCATTGCCCTCATCATTCTCAAAACATGTGCTTTTTACCTTAAGCCCTTGGTATTAGCTGTTCATTTTCCCCCTCCCTCCCTTCTAACCCCTCCCTCATGAACCCTTGATAATTTACAAATTATTTTTATTTTGTCATATCACACTCTGCCTGATGTCTGCTTCACCTACTTCACTGTTGTCCATACCCCAGGGAGGAGATTATATGTAGAACCTTCTAATCAGTTCCTCATTTTTACCTGACCTTTCCTCCACCCTCCTGGTATTGCCACTCTCACCACAGTTCCTGAAGGGATCATCTGTTCTGGATTCCATATGTTTCCATTTCCTATCTGTACCTGTGTTCATCCTCTGGTCTAGCCAGATTTGTAAGGTAGAATTGGGATCATGATAGTGTGGGGAAGGAAGCATTGAAGAACTAGAGGAAAGTTGTCTGTTTCATCATTGCTACACTGCACCCTGACTGGTTCATCTCCTTCCCATGTCTCTTCTGTAAGGAGATGTCTGTTACCTACAAATAGGCTTTGGGTCCCCAATCTGTACTGCCACTCAATTACAATGACATAATTTTTAGTTCTTTGATGTCTGATACCTGATCCCTTTGATCACAAAACCTGGTGTGTTTCTTCCATGTGGACTTTGTTGCTTCTCAACTAGATGGCCTCTTGTTTACCTTTAATCCTTTAAGACCCCAGATGCTATATCTTTTGATAGCCAGACTACATCAGCTTTCTTCACATTTGCTTATGCATACATTTGTCTTCAACAATCACATCAGAAAGGTGGGCACATAATGATAGGATTTTTTGTTCTTTGATGCCTGATACCTGATCCCTTCGACCCCTTGTGATCACACAGGCTGTTGTCCTTCTTCCATGTGGACTTTGTTGCTTTTGAGCTAGATGGCCGCTTGTTTACCTTCAAGTTTTTAAGACCCCAGATGTTATATCTTTTGATAGTTGGACACCTTCATCTTTCCACACCACTTTGGCTTATGCACACATTTGTCTTCAGCAGTTATGTGGGGAAGGTTAGCATCATGGAATGCCAACTTAATAAAACAAAGTGTTTTTGCATTGAGGAAGTACTTGAGTGAAGGCCCAATGTCCATCTGCTGCTTAAACTCAATGCACTCCAGAGCATGCCCAAGGAGCCTGCTGGTACAATGATTAAGCACTTAGCTACTAATCAAAAGGCTAGAGGACAGGTTCCCAAACTCATTTGACTTACAGTGCCCATTTCAGAAAAAAAAATGTTGGTCAATGGCTGCCCCAGGATTTTTCCTTGGTGAGAGTAACCTGAGCTTGGCCCTAGTGAGGGGAGTGGTGGGGATGGGGAAACAGAGACAATCATTTCTCTTCATTCATCCAAGTATCTAAGTCACTGTGGAGGTACTGATTGATGAAATATGTGTGAACTGAGCTGGCTGGTTCTGGGAATTGTAAGACAAGGGATATACCGACTTCATTATTTTCACCAGAAGATAGTGGAATTTGGCAGAATATGCCTTTCTATGTTAAGTGTCATTGCATGGTGTTAAGGACTATAGATAGAAGAGGGAAGGGAGGGCTTATGAAGGACATGCCTCCTTCTTCTTTCCCCTTGAAATGGTATGCTGCTCCCATGTGGTGATCCCAGAGCGTAAGAGTCAGGAACATTTGAGGCATGGATCACTGGAGCTCAGTATTAGAGAGGAATGTGGACTTCTACTTGTGTAGCAATTACACACCAGGTTGCCCAAGTGTTGAGATCCACATTGGACTTAAAAATGGATTTAGATAGTTATTATTTACAATCAGCACTGGATTGGAGATGCAACGTAGAGAATCTTGATAGATTAGCCAAATCTCCACCATCACCATCAACCACTGAAATTCACATTCACCATTTAGATCATGAAAAAAGGATATTCAAGGACAAAGCAAGATACCCCCAAATGCTTCTGGGACATGTGTTTGGTGCCTCCTCATCCCCCACAGATGATAAGGAAGACAATAAAGAGGAAACCCTTGCCATCAAGTGGCTTCTGGGGGAGGATGAGCCCATGTCAAGTGCAGGGGAACTGTGCCCCGCGGGGGTTTTGACGGCGGATGGTCTGGAAGATCTCCAGGCCTTTCTGTCACGCTCTCTCTGAGTAGACGTGAGCCTCCAACTTCTGGGTAGCAGCCAGGCCTGTGGACTGTTTGCACCTCTTGGAAGAGTTCCCCCACAAGCTATCTTTCACAAGATAAAGGTATAAGCCCTAATTCTTGAAGGGGATATCTTGGGAACACTTGGTTCTTGCTATCCTCCTCCTTCTCTGGGGGTGAATTGAACCCACCAGGAGCCCTGGTGATGTACTGATTACGAGTTGATTGCTAACCACAATCTCAGCAGTTCAAAACCACACGCTGCTCCTCAGGAGGCAGGCAAGCTTTCTACTCCCATCAAGAGCTGCGATCTGGGAGATCCCTGGACACCGTCCTACCCCGGCCCATTGACTCGCCGTGCGTTGGCATCCCTTCCACCACATGGGGCTGTTTTACTTTTGGCTTGAACCCAGGTGCTCCCACTCGACGTTTTGTTCTATTGCAGTATGTTTGGCCCCGGCCAATTACAAATGTTTTCTGGGATTGTGTGTGGGGTTTGTAGCTATTATCGTTTGGCTTTGTTTTCTTGAGAAGACAGGAGTAGCCAGTCCTCTGATAGCTACTCAACTTTCTGTGGATTAGCTAGCAGATCCTGAAAATGGCTGTCATTTCTGCCTGGGATATGTCTTCCATGATGCCTGGTAGGGGGGGTTGAACTCTCCACCTCTGGCTGCCCAAACCGGGACATTGGCTTTTCTGAACCTCTGAAGTTGCTACGAGACTGTGTGTCTTTGGATCGCATCCAGGCTGATTCCTTCCAAGCTCACAGCTTTGACTGAGTCTGCCTCTCCCTGATCTCATTAGATAGGTTCCATGCCAAAGCAAAGCGAGAACTCTTACACGATGTCTCTCTGAGTGCGGTTTCCTGGGCTCACCCCTTCGCCCAGTGCGCGTGAAGGAAAGAGTAAGAAAAAAAAACACTCCATTAAATAGAGATGCCCAGTAATGAGGGGAGGGGAAAAAAGAGAGAGAAAAGTTTCTTCAACTTTTATGTGCTCAGAATTGTCTCACAAGCACATTTTTGTTCCTTTCCTCTGTTTAAAAATTGATAACCCAGAAATAAAAAGTCTGGAGTGAGCTAGGGATGGTTCTGCAGCACAAAAGTGGCACCTACTGGTAGACCTGGGCTTCAATTTGACGTTGGGCTTTGTGCGTGACCTTGACCAAAGGTACATCCTCCCGAGAAGGCTTTCTAATGATTTTCTATGTCTGGAAGGGCAAACCCTCTTTAGATGTATAAATATTAAAAAGCGCTTCTTTTGTGTGAGGGCACTGGTTCCAGGGCTACAGAATGACTTTTTCAGCTTGTAATTAAAAAACATCTACTGGGTAACTAACCAGAAGCGGTGTTTGCTGAAGGGAGCAAATGATTTCAAACTGACTGGCCGCACACAAAAGGGGAGCGACCTCTGGACAGTTCCTCAGTCTGGTTTCTAGAGGCATTGATTCAAAGGCCCCAGACCCCCAACCCCCACCGCTCACCCCCAGTCATGGCATTCTTAACATCTATAGCCTCCCTGTCCCCCCAATGCGGAGATTTCTGCTCCCTTTGAACACTGCATCTTCTTTTCTGATCTCTGAATCTGAATCTATATAAGCAGGCCTCGGAAAGAAACCAGGACTCTGATTCTGGGGTTGTCCTCGAGAGGCACTCCAACATGTTCTGCACTGAGCAGACCCCACAACCACAAACATTAAACACATGGCCAGGTTCTCCTTCACACGTGAGTTCTACTTTCACTTTTAAAGGCCAGACTCCACACCGAGGTTCAAAGGGGAGATCCGTTGTCATGAACCCATAGCTGTGGTGCAGCCGGGCAGTGGGGTGGAGAAAAGGCAAGGCTCTACCCCTACTGAAGGGCGGAAGGTCCTGTGTGTCTCTTTTCTCAGCTCCTTGTGATGCAATCCTGTAAAAAGCAAACCCACTCCCATCCAGGGGGTTCTGAGCCACGAGAACATGTAGGATCGAGTACAGCGGTTCATCAGGGGTTTCCAGCCCATACATCCTGAGGGACCCTGAGATGAGGGCCTGTGATCTTCCTTCAGGACTGGCTCAGTCCACACCCTGCCTATTTCCAGCCTAAGTCAACGCACAGAGACCCAGGGTAGGGTTTCTGAGTCTTTACGTAAGCACACAGTGACATCACTCTCCCGTGGAAGAACTGGTGGTGGAAATCACCTTGCAATCAGAAAGCTTACCCAGCAACCTGCCACCAGTTAACGATAGGTTCCCAAACTTATTCGGTCAACTGATCCCTTTACAGGAAAAAAAAAATATGCAACAACCCCCTGGCAGTTTAAAACTTTTGTACTCTGGCCCATAATCCAGCATCAAGTGTAGGTATCTGCTTTTGCAGTCCCCCTGAATTGTTCTAGCACCCGCCAGGGCATTATCATTTGCTTTAGGGGGAAATAAACAATAGACAGGCTTCCAAAGAAAGAATATCAAGAGCCCCAGTGGCATAGTGGTTAAGTGTCAGGCTATGATTCACACAAGTGGCAGTTCAAAACCACCAACAGCTCCTCAGGAGGAAAACTGGGCTTGATACTTCTGTAAACAGTGACAGTCTCAGAAACCCACAAGAGGAGTTCCCATGAGTCAACGTTGATGCCACAGCAGTGAATTTGGTTGGTTTAAGGGGAACATTACCACGAGGGAGTGCACACACCTGAGAATAGTCATTCACTGGAGACTCAAAGACCAGCAGTTACACACAGTTCAAAAGAAAACAGGAAACACAGCAAGGAAGCGGAGTAAGAGTCGGTACCTTGTCAGGATTGCTGTCAATGAGATGAAACAAGAAAAGTGGGAATTAGTGAATGGAAAACTAATCTGCTCTGTAAACCTTCACCTCAGTCACAATAAAAAGTATTAAACAAAAACCAAACCTTACAAGAAAAGACAGACTCATCTTCTTTGCACAGAATAGCTAGTGGGCTTAAACCGCTGACCTTGCAGTTGACAACTCAGTCATTGCTCCACCCACTAGGTTACCAGGGCCCCCGCCATGCTACATAGTAGCTGTTACCATCAGCCACATTTTATAGATGAACAAACAGAAGCCTAGGAATTACGTGTGCAATTGGATACTTACATTAGGGAATCTATGGGACTCTAAAACTCATACTGCCCTCCTCCCCCACGCCCTGGTGCCATAAAACAAAGACAGCTTTTGTTATTTTTTTTTTGCCATTCATTCATTCATTCATTCATCTCTTCAATGTTCTACTAAGAAGGATCAGGAGCTGCTGCAAGTGGGTGTGATGGGGAAGAAGTGCACAGGATTCTGTCTCTAATCCCGATCAAAGTCTCCTCATCCCCATGCTGGGGGGAAGTCAGCACACTGTAACCAGCCATCCTTAATGACTTGATTCAGGTCCAAGGCTTCTTATGACCAATCTTCATTGAGAACCACACCCTAAGCATCCTCCACCTCCCACTGGAAGAAACCAGAGCAGACCTTGGTCTGATGAGCCAGCCACCTTTGGCCCAAAGTCCCAAGGCCCCTCTCTCCCCTCAGAGCTGGTCATCCTCTGTCACTGGGGTTCACTTCATGTTTGTGCACGAAGGCTTGGGTGTGGCACAGTCAGCAGGAAAAGCCCATTTAAAAAAGTGGCAGAGCCTCTGCCTGAGAGAAGGGGGGTCACCCATCCAGCTATACAAGAGCATGCAGAGTTCTTTGAGTGTTTTCACTCTTCAAGGGGTAGGGATGAGGAGAGAATTATTCCAAAGACATGGTTGGATTTGTTCCTCATTTCCTGCCTGACTTTTTTCTCCCTTTGGGGTCCTGAGCAAGGTCTCTCAGTGGTCCGATTGATTTGTTCTGGGCAGCTATCCAGAAGCCGGGACGTGTGAACTTATCTGGTGGTACCATGAAAGAAAAGGCTGGTGATCCGTTCCCATTGCCTGTTGGGTTTCATGCATCTGCATCCACTCCACAGCAACAGGCGTGGGCTTGAGAGCTTGAGGTCTCCCACCCCTACCTACTCTGATGCCCACCCCCACCCTACCCCAGGCTGCATATGTTCTGCCTCGTGTTCATCCCAGCTGCACTCGATGCAGCTTCTGTTGTGCCAGCCTTGGTGCCCTGGGTCCTCTCACGTTCTGTTAGAACCCCCTGTCTTCGTTGAATCAGTGGAAGAAGTTTTCTTGGCCACCTATGCTTGAGTCGTGAGGGACGAGGATTAGCAGAACATCTTCCTCGGCTGTCAGCATGTGGCCTAATAGAGTTGGAAGAGCGGGTTCTTTGGAGGCTGTGTTCCTGACAAGGAAAGCTTCTGTAATCTAGCCTTTGTTTGGAAATGGGAACTTCGAGACCCTGCTGCAGAGAGTGTCGGCAGCCACACTGATCCGAGGCCTTGGGCAAATTCATTTGAATTGCTTTGAAATTGGATATTCAAAATTCAATAAAAAACCAGCCAGTCTGATGGTACAGCTGCAGCATTCCACCCATCCAGCTGGGTAAGCCGAAATGATTTCCAGGCCCCGAACTAGCAAAGCCTGAGTGTGGTGGGAAGGCGAGCGCCAGAGAACTCTGTCTGGCAGCCCAGCCTGCCAGCGGCTCCCTGCCAGCAGGCTCACGGAGCAGAGCTGGTATTGGCACCAGGCTATGCCTCTCGCTGGCCTGCCCAGGCGGGGATGGACGGGACCTGCTTCAGCCGTGGCCTCAGTCCAGGGGGAGGGAAGGGCTCAAGGGCAAATGGATGGGGTGTCGGAAAAACAATAAAATCATAGCACTGGGGTAGTTAGGAGGGTGGCTGGCCTTCTTCACTGCACTGCCTGGGATGAAACGCCGTCAGACAAAAAAGCAGACTCGATTCCATTGCATGCAGATGCAAATAACCTTCATACTCTGTCCTTGAGCAAACATTACTACTTTTGCCTGTTGAGGGAGACAGGGCAACCCCCAAGGCTCTGTCATACCACCGACTCAGCAAGGTCCCTAGTTGTCATTGATCATTTGGAAAAGGGATCCTGCCCATGGTTTCAGACTCTTTTTCTTGTCCCCAAAGTCTCTAGCTACTCTCCCTACCTCCCAATGCTGTGTCACAGTTAAGAACGAGCCTTGTAGATGCCTGCAGGAAGGCTGCATATGGGAGGGAAAGCCACACAGATCAGTGTGCACAGAGGTTACATGTGGGTATGGGTATCTCAGATATAAAACCAGTGGCTATTAACTGGACACCAACTCATGGCAACCCTATGTGTGTGGGAGCAGGACCATGCTCCAGGAGACTTCCATGGTTGGCATTTCAGAAAGAGAACCCCAAGCTTTTTGTATACATGGGTGTTCATGCCTCACTACTGCCTTCAAGCCATTTCTGACTTGACACGAGGCTTTGCAACTTTACAGGAGCAGCCAGACTCATCTTTCTCCCACAGAACAGTGGGTGCGTTTGAACCAAAGACCCACAAATAACCCATAGCACCAGACCAAGGCTCCATACCCATTGCTGCTGAATCCAGTCAAACTCAGAGTGTTGCTCCCAGAAAGAGTAGGGAACTCCCTTCCACACACACACACACACACACACACACACACAGCTTCCAAGGCTATAATCTTCACAAAGACTGCCACATCTTTCTTCCTCATATCAGCTACCTGGTTCCAACCACAAAATTTTCATTAGCAGCAATCAGTTAACCACTATATCATCAGGGTGTGTGTGTGTGTGTGTGTGTGTGTGTGTAACAATATTGTAGCCATATTGGATAAATGTGTCACCCCAAAGCATCAAATGCCACCTGCTCAGTTCCCATAATCTGCCCCATCATGCCCCATGCATGAGTCAACCTTCCCAATGCCATGAACCTTTAATTCAGTTTCTCATGTTGTGGTGACACCTGAACCATAAAATTATTTTTGTTGCTACTTCATAGCTATAATTTTGCTATGAATTATGAATCGACTGACCCCTGTGAAACAGTGGTTCGATAACCCCCCAAGGAGTCACAACCCACGAGTTGAGAACCACTGGTTTGGGCCCTTCTCTTTGTCAGAAAGTGCATGCCATGCTTGCCAAATCACCTTGAGTCAGATTGCAGGAGAACTACATCTGTTCCCCTATTTGGCGTACCTACGCACCCCACAGTGCCAGGTCTAAAGAGGGGTAATTGGAGTGTCTACGCACAAGGCTATTGTTGGTGGCCCCCTCCACCAGCCTGTGCAGTATCTCCCTGACCAAATGAAGGGCAGCCATGAAATTTAATTTGGAGTTCTACGACATATTCGGAATCCGAAATCTCAATAATACCTTTCCCTTTGCTCAGCCTTTTAACTGTGAAATCCAGTTGGGGAGTTTCGAAGCAGCAGGTAATGTCACAGCACTCCAGAGGGATTTTGCCAGAATTCTACTAAAGTGCTTGCAAGTGTCATTTCCATATTTAACTAATTTCAGTTTTTAATTAGCTCCATGTGAAAAATGAGAGTTCACACTGAGCTCCTCTGTCAGCACAGACGCTTGTTTCCTTTCTAGGATCTCAGGACAATTAAGAAAAAAATAGTTAATGCTACAGTAAGTGTGATCGTGCATGGCTCTCTCACGCCATAACATTGTGCGCTGACAGTGAGGCGGTGACCCTGCCAGGCCCGCTCGCCAAGCTGGGAAGGAGCAGCTGGGAGAGGGCTTCACTGCAGAGCCATGGATCCCAGAGTCTGAATGGTTCCTTCGCTGCAGAAATGTGTGCTCTTCTCCCTAAATGTCCCAGGGTGACCTTAGATTATTGTTTTTTTGCAAGAGCACCATACCAAGAAAATGACAAAAGTCAAACCAGAGTTAGAGTCAGGCATCAGGTCTGTTGTGACTCAGTGCCCCACGGGGCTGGGGAGAGGTACCCCACAGGGCTACAAGACTGCCAATCATTTAGAGCAGCAGTTCTCAACCTATGGGTCATGACCCCCTCAGGGGTCAAATGACCCTTTCACAGGGGTCACCCGATTCATAACAGTAGCATAATGACAGGTATGAAGTGGCAACAAAAATAACGTTATGGTTGGGGGGTCACCACCCGTGAGGGACTGTATTGAAGTTGGCAGCAATTGGAAGGTGGAGAACCACTGATTTAGCAGAAGATGCTCCAGCTTTCTCCAAGAAAGCCACTAGCGGGCCAAGCCATGGACATTTCAGTTTAATCCCAGCACAACCAGGGCTTCTCCATTCAAAACAGATCACTATAGAAATGGTGCTGAGAGACCCAGGTAGAGGGGTGGTTCGGGACTCTCAGTGTATAGTGGGTCAAACAGCAATAGACTCCTCAGTTGTCCCTCAGGAGAAAGGGTAGATTTTCTGCTCCCATCAAGACGTCCAGGTTAGGAGATTCAAGGGCAGTTCTACTCTGTCCTATAAGGTCACTTTGAATCAGAATCGACTGACTCGATACCAGCAAGCATTTGCTTTGTTCTTCATGAATGAGCTAGCAATGGGTGTCATTCCCAGCCAGAGCACCTCGTGCAAAGCCACTACCTGTATACCAGGATTTCTATGTGTTGCCATGATGATGGACAAATTTCAGCAGAGTTTAAAGACTAAGACTACAAAGAAAGACTTGGCAATCTCCTTCAGAACATCAGTCAATGAATCCTATAAGGTTCCCCACGGCCCTGCCATTCCGTTATGCTGGGAGTTAGGGGTGCATTAGAAGACACCTAATGACACATCATGGGTAAATAGGTCTCATCTATGTACCAAATTCCCACATCCCGGTGCCTAGAACATTGCCCAGTTCTGGACTCTACAGGGCCTTGTCACATGAAACTAATTTCTTTATGACTGCTTCAAAATTCGGCACAGACATAGAGACTTGTCAATCCGACAATCACAGTGTAAAAGTACCCCTTGGGACTCACATGCAAATGGAAGCCTACATACTCTTCAAAAAAAATGTATTGAGAGGTTCTGTTTTGCATAAACTGAAAAATATTTGATGTGATCAGGTTTCTGAAACAATTTCCAGGAAGCCAAACAAATACAGGCCCTGCATTTCATTTGCATAGCATCCATGCTAATAGCATTATTTGTTTAAAAGAGAAGATTCATTAAAAGTTCTGAAAATGATTAAAGTGGAAAAGTGTTTAACACTTCTCTTCAGCAGCAAGGCTTGGAAATTAATTTACAAAGAAGAATGCCCCCCCCCTCACTTTTTTTTTTTTTTTTTTTTTAGGAAAAAGGAAATGTTTTAGAGTTTGGTGTAGGTTCCCAGGAGTCCCAGGGTGGGACCATGGTTAATGTGCTGGGCTGCTAAGAACAAGGTTAGACATTTGAGTCTCCACCCCCTCCAGCACACCCAGAGAAGCCTCAGGAGAAAGTCCTGGAGATATCAATTTTGTAGAAATCAGCCATTGAAAAGCGTAGTGCTCTGTCACATAAGGTCATCATCAGGATGAACCAAATCCATGGCAACCAGTGGTAGCTCCCATTGAATGATGGGTATTCACCAAGATCTGGATCATGAGACCCCTCAGACCAAAGCTCGACTCAATGCTATCAAGTCAATTCTGACTTACAGTGAACCTCTGGGACCAGACAGGACTTCCCTTGTGGGTGTCTGAGACTACCAAGAATAGAAAGACTTCTTTTTCCACGTTGCAGTGGCTCGTGGTTTCAATCTGCTGACTCTATAGTGAGCAACCCAAGGAATAGCCCATTCCACCCCCCAGGCTCCAATGAGAACATAAGCTATCCCCAGGGATCACTATTCATTGGACTCCAAGTGGCAAGATGCCTCACGCATTGGGTCTCTGAGGCTTGAGTGAGGTGTGGGAATGGCTCTTTTTCATTCTCCCTACTTCCTGAGTGGTGAGTTACAAAGAGCAAACACATGTTTGTGGATGCCAAGACCAAATGCCCTCTGATTAAATAAGTGGAGAAGGTGGGGTGAAAGACTTTGCCTTTGAAATACTTTCGTGTATGTCTTACTTGAAAAGATGGAGGTGGGGTTTGGACCATACCTGTTCACAAGCAAATCGTTCTCAAAGGGAGCACAACCAGCGAATGGAGGTTTAAATGATCAGTTGAGTTCTGATGCTGGAATTGGACTTTGCTGCTGGGGAGAACTACTATCTGAGCTAAGGTGGTACAATTTTCCTCTCCAAAAAGTAGGTTCAGGGGCCATTATGAAGGGGAGTGAGTTAGTGAGCTGAGAACAAACCAATTTCTCATTTGTGGTTGGAGCCCTGGTGGCATAGTGGTTACATACATTACGGACAGCTAGCCACAAGATCGGACGTTTAAAACCACCATCTGCTCCTAAGAAGAAAAATAGAGACTTTCTACTCCTATAAAGAGTTACAGGCTGGCACACCCAGAAGGGCAGTTCTACCCAGTCTTATAGAATCACTATCAGTTGGCATTGACTCAGTGGCAGTGGGTGTAAGTTTCAGGTTCAACTATGCAAGGATGGTCTCACTTTGGAGTTCTTGGGATTCTTTGCTCTTCTCAAGTGTCACCTCAGTGAACTTCCCCAAGCCTTCCTGGAGGAAGCTCAGCCACAGGAAGTATGTCCTCACCAAGACAGCTTTGATCCACTGTTCCTTTCAGTATTGAGGACTTTCTGATTTCAATAGATGCCCTTGGAAGTACAAACAAGGGCCAGGAAGTTGTGTGCCTAAATTTTTAGCCATGAATGCCACAGACAAGGGTTAGTTAAACAAAATTGTGGACAAACTCCTGCTCTGGACAGGAAGCCAGGATAAACAAAGAGTGTGAAAGCTCACTGGAAGTGGAGAGATATACTGGCCAGTGGCCCACAGAAAACTAGAGAGTGATTTTAGGATTTCTAGGAAAATGATTAAGGGTGGAAATGGTGGATATGTCATCGGCAGCCTTTGATTCATACCCTCACAGGTCATCCAGTTATTTATTAATGTGTCACACAAATATTTTCTGGCAGAGTAAAAGAGCAGGCTTCACAATCTAGGCTTCTGAGGAGCAATTCCTAACTTTTCTACTTAGTAGTTGACCTCATGGTTGGGCTGCTAACCACACAGTCACCAGTTCAAACCCACCAGCCAATCTCTTGGAAGATGAGGTTTTCTACTCTTATAAAGATTTACAGTCTCCTGGAGAAGATGGTCATGGAGGTTAGCAGGTAGACCTGAAATTATGTATGCTTTTTCTTTGGTTTTTTGTTTTGGTGTTTTTGTTAGCCCCCCCCCCTTTTTTTTCTCTTTTGTTTTGTCTGTTATTATTACTTTGGCTACCTATGTAAGACTGACATGGGAACATGCACGAGGAGAAAACAATGGGACCGATGGTTCCAGAGGAACCTGGGGGAAGGAGGAATCTGGGGAAAGGAGCAGTGAGCAAACAACACCATTGACAGGGGGAAAACTAAGGAATTAAAATCAACAACAAGGAGACTATAGAGATCTTAGAGGCATTGGAACAACAGACATCTAGCTGAGAGGAAATACTAAGAGGCAGAAGGGGAAGCATGATGGTGGGGCAGGAGGAAGGTAAGAGGAAACAGAAGAAAGATCTAGAAAGCAAAGCTATCGATAGATGTATAAATATAGGTGTGCACTTTTGTGAATATACTAATTCATAAAAATCGAGGTATCGACCAATGGACATATACTTACATGGCATTTCATTGAGGAACTGAACAGAGTTGTGGTCTCTGCTCAAGCCCTCCTTCAATGCAAGAGCACTTTGTTCTAGCAACCTGGCATTCTGTGATGCTCACTCTGCCAACATGATCACTAAAACCAAAATGGCTTCATAAGCAATTGTGGTGAAGAAAGTTAATGGTGCCTGGCTATCAAAAGATAAAGCATCTGGGTTCTCAAAGGCTTGAAGTTAAACAAGCAGTCATCTAGCAGAGAAGCAACAAGCCGAGATAGAAAAAGCATACCCGGCTGTGCAATCATGAGATGTCAACCAAATCAGGTAACAGGCACCAAAAAAACAAAGAATATATATTTTTGAGAATGAGGACCTCAGAGCAGAGATCCAAAACCTATCCATAGATGGTAGGAAATCCCCTCACAGAAGAGTCACAAGGAAGGGATGAGTCAAGTCCTGCCTTTCACTTCGGGCTAGACTGGAGCATATACACAGGTATAGATAAGAACTCACAATATGTGGAATCCAAGTCAGATAAAACCCTCAGGAGCAGAAATGGAAGTAGCAACACCAGGAGGTGGGGAGAAGGAGGGAGAAAGTGGGGAGGAAGGGGGAATCTGATCACAATGATTGATGCATAAGCCCCCACTCACATGGGTGAAGGGAGACAACAGTCATTGTAAGATATGAAAACAACAATAATCTACCATTTATCAAGGGGTCACAAGGGTGGGAGAATGGAGGAAGGAGGATAAAAAGCAGAGTTGGTACCAAGGGCTCAAATAGAAAGCAAATGTTTAGAAAATGATATGTACAAATGTGCTTGATACAATTGATATATGGAATATTATGAGCTGTAAAGCCCTAACATAAAATGATTTAAGAAAAAGAAGAAATCCGTGGTCTCAGAAACCCCCTGAGGCCATTCTACTCTGTCCTGTGGGACAGTTGTGTCAGAATCAACTCAGCACCAGTGAGTGTTGGAGTTACCTTGTTATTGTTGAGCTTGCATGATGGCGGGCTAATTATCAGGCTTCATTTCTTCCCAGTAAAACCAACGCACGAATCCTTCCTTTCTCTTGGGGTTTTTAGAGGGTTAAATGAGATCCTTCCTGACCTGCCCTCACCACAGTGCTTAGTTAAGGGAGAGGTCAAATGGAGAGTTTTGTCCCCGTCCTAGGCCCTGGGTAGGTGATCATGGCCCACACAGACCAAACAGCTGCCCCATGAAAAAAACATCATCGTCCACAGCAGTCCAGTACAGCAGTCATCATGCACAACCAGTCAACAGCCAAGCCACCTCCCAATGTCACTGTGAAATAGGGAGACAGAAGCAGGGGTGTAATGTGAGGACCTTGTCAGCAAAACCAAACTAATTAATTAAGGTTACTTATTAGAGGGGTTATCCCAGGGCTGAGCCCCGGTGGCGTAGTGGTTGTGCGCGGGACTGCGGCCCACTGGGATGGAGGTTCAATTCCAGCAGTGGGGCTGGGCCTCCTACTCCCACCCCCGGAGAGCAGTGATGCCCAAAATAAATAAATAAATAAAGGGGTTATTCCTCCACATGGATAAGGTGGTCACATGTGCACCTGCCAGGAAGTTACACACACACACACACACACACACACACACACACACAAGCTCTGGCCTCGATGAAAGAGCCTCATTGCCCACACCCGATGAAGAGTTGACTCTAAAGCACCGTGTGACGTACCTGACTGTGGGAAGGTTCTGTAGGTCAACTTGGAGCTCAAGGGCCCGTCACTACGCAGTCTGTTCTAAGTAGGTGGGGGGGGGGGGGACCTTCCTCAAAGAAGAAAAGTCACCCTCCCTAAAATGCAACCATGCTGTATTTTTTGTTTCACCAAAACGATTTGATAATTCGTGCACTTCTGCTAGGAGATGGGCCAGCCCCAAGGTAAACTGGTCTGCGTTAGCTGCCCTCAAGTCAGCTTCAACTCATGGTGGACCCAGACACCTCAGGGAACAGCATTGCACAGTCCTGCGTCTCCTCAGAAGCATGCCTTTGGTTGTGTGCTGTGACCCATAGGGCTTACTTTGGCAAATTTTTGGAAAGCGGCTGCCAGTTTCTCTCAAGTTCTGCTCCGCTGAAACCTGCTGGTTCTTGAAAGACTCTTAGGATAACTTCCGGTGTCATCCCCACATACAAGCCGCCCAGTCTGACCAGCCGAAACTGAGCTCAGCTAGCACTTCCCTTGCCTCTGAACCACCCTTTCTACCCAAACTCCAGACTCAGTCCTTCTTCACCCTACAGATTTCTGGGTAAAGTTTTGGACCCCATGTTCAAGGTTTTGGGTTTTCTTTTTTACTACATGGTCCTAAAAGGATCATCTCTAGTGACCAAAAAGGTATTTCTCATGAAAAGATAAAGTCAGCATGTTTGGTTTTCCAACTCTAAAAAATAGAATTAGCACCAGCATTAAGAACTCTAATATCCACATGTACATTATTATCATTGCATGTGTCTAATGTTTGTCCTCGTTTCTGATGTTAGTGTTTTCCCCTGTGTAGACTGTACTGGCAATGATGGTTTGCTCTTGTCTAAGAATTTGTACACACAGGTACTGTAGCAGATTTATGTGATAGTAAGAAGACATCACCTATTACTTTGTGTAATAAACTTCCTTCCAGAAAGAAAAGAAAAAATGGCTTGTGCCTTGACTGCAGAGCGAGTTTTGTAAATATTTACAGGTAGCAGCTCTCTTGGCAGGATGGGGCTTGCAGGCTTCTTCAGAGTCTGAATTCTCAAGCCAGTCTAGAAGGGAGTTGGCCTCAGGAGCTACTGTGGGGTGCACCAACCCCCTTCCAAAGATACCTGGCCTTGGGCCAGCTGGTTACCCTCATTGTCCCAGGGGGTCTTTTTAGCATGCATAGAATGACAATTTGAACATGCCTGAGTCATTTGATCAGTGCCTCATCTCCAGCTCAGGCATCTCTGTTTGATAAAAGCCTCATCATCTCCATGCTTGACCGAAGGTTCCTAAACAGTGGTGTCACTCACGGCCTGTGGTTCCAACCCTTTTGCAGCACCCTGGAAGAAAGGCCTGGCAGTCTGTTCGCATCAAGATTATACCCAGTGAACCCTGTGGGGTTCCGTTCTCGACGGCCCTACACAAGGCATGCCCAGTAGCCACGGGCTTCTGTACTTTACTTACCAGACAGTCGGGCAGTTGACCCTTTGTGGAAAGGGTAAGTCTTACTACTAAATCTTATCTGAGCAGGAAGGCCTAGGGGTTGCTTTCTTCCAGTCAGAGCCTTCTCCCTCTTCAAGCTGTGTAACAAGTCGTTGTGGCCACAAAAGAGAAAATCTGATACAAAGGTGGTTTTTCCATCGGTTTCCCTGGTGGCAGAGTTGCCAGATTAAATATCACATGCCTGACTGCAACCCACAGGAATGGAGGTTTAATTCCGGCAGCGGCTCCACAGAATCAAAGGCTGGGCCTCCTACTCCCACCACCAGAGGGCTGTGATGCCCCCCCCCAAAAAAAAAAAACTAAATATCACATGCCCAATTACATATGAATTTTGGATAAATAACAAATTTTCAGCATAAATATGTTTCTCCTGCATGGGAGTTTTCACTCTAATTGGAATCGTTTTACTGACAAGTCTGGCATCTTCCTTTGTGGCCATTTCTGCCCCAATCACCTGATTCATAGCCAAGCTCATCTTCTTCTCCAGATCCGCTGATGCTGAACCTAAGCCCAGTTAGGATGGTTGGTGATGTTGGGCACCATCGAGTGGATCCCAACGCAAAGCGGCCTTATGCACAACAGAATGAAACACTGTTCAGACCTGTGCCCTTCTCACCTGTTCCTCTACCTGAACCTCTTGTTGTAGCCACTCTGTCAGCACGTCTCCTTGAAGGGCTTTCCTCTCTTTCACTGCCCCTCTACTTTACCAAGCACAAGGTCCTGCTGTAGGTCCTCCTGATAACATGTCCAAGAGTTTTCGAGAAACATAAGTCTCACCTTCCTCACCTCTAAGGAGCCCTCTGGACATACTTCTTACAAAACAGATTGTTTTGTTCATGATATTTTTAATATTCTTCTCCAGCATCACAATCCAAATGCATTGACGCCTCTTCAGTCTCCTTTAGTCTGCTCTAGGTAGTGAGATGGTTGCCTCTTTCTGACTAGCATGATTGGTGTCAAAAATCTGCACGTGACCTATGCGGAGCCATTCCAAGTCTTTGTCTACGAAGCCTAATAGTGACACTGCACAGATAAAGCTGTTCTCTCATTTCTGGCAGACCAAGGAATGGAGATATGAGTCTAGGAGTCTCTGGGTCCTACCCTGGTGGTGAAAGGCCAATGGCAGGAATTAAAGACAGGACTCAATTGAAGAGCTCCTACCTCACTTCTGGGAGCCACCTTATTGGTGGAACGTGGGATAGAGGGATTGATAGACAAAGCTCCAACAGATTGTCAGTCTTTTAATTCCATTTAAGTGGCTGGTAGTTTGAAGACAGAAGTTCAGAACAGGACTTCTCCCCAGTTCATTCCAGTCCAACCCCCTGTCAAGAATGTTCCTCTCCACCCTAGTCCATGGCAAAATGGTTCTCGAAAGACAAGGTCTGTCTCCGAGAACTTTTGAAGCTCCTGGGTGTACATAGACAGTGAAAAAGAGGGAGGCATTTGCCAAGTGGCTACAACCACGGCATCACACGTACCAATCCTGAGGACGATGCAGGACCTGGCGTTGTATTTCTCTAATACACATAATGTCACTGAGGGGCTTCATTCTTTTTTATACATATGCATCATTTTATTGGGGGCTTGTACAACGCTTATCACAATCCCTTCATCCTTCCATCAAGTCAAGCACATTTGTATATTTGTTGCCATCATCATTCTCAGAACATTTGCTTTCTACTTGAGTCCTTGGTATCAGTTGCTCATTTTTCCCCTCCCACCCCACTCCTTCAGCAACCCTTATAATTTATAAATTATTGTTATTATGTCATCTCTTACACTCTGACATCTCTCTTCACCCACTTTTCTGTTGTCCGTCCCCCAGGGAGTGGGGTAGGTTCTTGTAATCTGTTCCCCCTTTACACCCCACCCTCCCTCCAGCCTCCTGATGTCATCACTCTCAGCACTGGTCCTGAAAGGATCATCTCTCGTGGATTCCCTGTGGTTCCAGCTCTGATCTGTACCAGTGTACCTCCTCTGGTCTAACTGGATTTGTAAGGTAGAATTGGGATCATGATAGTGGGGTGAAGGAAGCATTTAAGAACTAGAGGAACGTTGTATATTTCGTTGGTGCTACACTGCATCCTGACAGACTTGTTTTCTCCTAAAACCCTTCTGAAGGGGATGTCCACTTGCCTACAGATGGGTCTTGGGTCCCTAATCTGCACTCCCCCTCATTTATGATGATATAATTTTTAGTTCTTTGATGCCTGATACCTGATCCCTTTGATACCTTCTGGTTGCTCTGGCTCGTGTGCTTCTTCCATGTGGGTTTTGTTGCTTCGGAGCTAGATGGCTGATTGTTTACCTTCAAAGGGGGGGCTTCATTCTCAATGGGACCAAACACCAGCAGGTATGTATAATCACCAGGGATCCCAAGTGTGGATTCTGAGCAGCTCCCCAAACAGAAGGTCAAATGTGGCAAGGGTTCCTCACCTGCGTCACAACTTCACTGTTGCCAAGCCTGTCCCCATCTTTTCATGCTGGCTCAAAATTCTCTTTTCCATATTACATCTTCCCAGCTGCCTCTGTGGGTGGAGGCTGAGCGCCAGCACCTGGAGGGCAAGGTGGTCTGTCTCACGTGGCCCCACCGTCATGGATTCAGACAAGAGAAGTCTGTGTCTGCCCTCTCACTTCTCTCCCTAATTGCTGCCGGCCTGGGCTCAGACTGCTGGCACTTCTCAGACTTGAGTGCTCATGGAACTCACCCGATACCTGGCCCCGCCTCTGAGTTTCTGCTTGGTCAGTATGGAGCTCCTGGAGGTACTAGCTGTCAGCAAGCTCAGCTGCTTACAGGAAGACTGGGGCTTGGGGCTCCCCAGTAGATTTTGTGGAAGAAAGACCTGGTAATCTAATGAAATCAGCCATTGAAACACTCAGCATCACAGTTCTCCTCAGACACATGTGAGGTCACCATGACCCTGAATCAACCTGACCATCAGTGGTTTTCTGTGTGTTTTCATTGCATCTCCAGAATATCTCCATCGGACATTAAAAGTGGCCGACTAACTGGGTGAGAGGAGGGAAGGTGGGGAGCTTGTCTTGAATCTGCATTGCACAGGGAACAGGGAAGACACCAGTTTTGCTTAGCCTTGTGATTCACAGTCGTCTGGGGAAGGCTCCCCGAAGGAGCTCCGGTGGCAACTTGGGTTACACTTTGGGCTACAACCACAGAGTCCACAGGCTGCACCCACCGGCTGCTCCAGAGGAGTAAGAGGCTCTTTTCTTCCCCCAGGAAGTCTGCGTCCTGGAGACCCACAGGGACAGCTCGACTCTGGGCTTGCAGGTCACTTTGAGTCTATATTGATTCAGTAGCAGAGTTTGGGGGCTTTATGACGGGAGAGAGCTGATGAAAATCACTTGGGATTTCTCCCAACCCAACTCTGCTTCCGAACCATTGCTTGGTGTCTCGCTGACTGCACATGTGCTGAGAACATGTGGGAATTTCACAAGTGTGATGGAGAAATGCCAGTAGCTCTTATTCCATTTTGTCCACAAGCTTTTTGGAGCCCCTCAGATCCTCTATAAAATGCTGTCCCAGTACTACAGAATCCATGTACCCAGGTGAAAAACAGGAAGAGAGATTGGAGGGTGGGCGTGCTTGTCTATTAAGGGGAAAAAACCTCTCTACCCAGGCTGGCTGTTCAGAAACCCCAGTGGCTGCTGAGAGTTGGAAGTGACTAGTTGACAGTGGGCATGCAGCAGTCTTCTGGCCTCTTCTCTAAAATTAGTCTGCAAGAAATGTTCCCTAATTTTCCTAACACAGGATCCCACAACAATGCCATCTTGACATTCAAATAGCTTATTCATAAAGCAATCCTTCTCTACTCTGTCCTCTGACTACTGCTGCCATCACCACCACCACCACCAAGACCACCAACAGCAACACTATCACCAACACTACCATCACCACCACCAGTAACACCATCACCATCATAACCACCACCAATAACGACACCATCACCAACAACACTACCATCACCACCAACACCATCACAATCACCACCAATAACAACACCATCACCAACAACACTACCATCACCACCACCAGCAATACCAACACAATCACCAGCAATACCAACACCATCATAACCACCACCAATAACAATACCATCACCAACAGCACCACCGCCACCAGCAACAGCAACACCATCACCAGCAAAACCAATACCATCACAACCACCACCAATAACAACACCATCACCAACAACACTACCATCACCACCACCAGCAACACCAACAACACCATCACCATCATCACCACCACCAGCAGCACCACCACCAATACCATCACCACTATCTATACCTACTTTGATACTCATCCACCACTTGAAGCTACAGAGCCTTGAAGATGGTCAGTGCTGATTCAGAACTGAATTTTTAATGGTACAGGAAGTTCCTGTGTTACCAACACCCAATTTAGGAACAGCTTGCCCTTGCTATTTCAGGTTATATAAATTTACCCTCATTGTGGAGCCATTGAAACAACTCCTACTTGTAGCCAATTCTTCATCTCAACCATCTTCACTCATTGCTTCATGCAGCAGTTTTTAAATCATGGACTTAGTTGAACAAACCAACCAAACTCCCTGCCCATGAGTGTACTCTGACACACACGGACCCCCACAGGACAGATGAGAATCACCCTCAAGGCAATAATTGCCCTCAAGGTTTTCCAAGACTGTAATCTTTAAGGAAGAGATTGCCACATCTTTTTCTGAGGTCATAACTGTGCCAGTAGGGTTCCTCTTCCTGTTTAACCTCCTCCTCACCCCTTCCCACCCCCAAAAACACTGTCTTTAAGCTGATACTTACTCTCAGAGCTAAGACCCAGAGTGGACTTCTCCTTGGGGTTTTCAAAACTGTTGATCTTTACAAGAGCAAACAGCTTTTCTTTCTCCCTGAATGGCCAGAGTTGAACCTTGTGTTTCCCAACCCAATGTCTAGCCAGGCACACTTCCTCTTAACTCAGCTGAACCCTAGCCAAACCCTGGGCCCTCGAATTGAGTCCTTGTATAGTTGCCCCTTTGGTTTTCCAAGCCTGTGAATCTGATGGGAGCAGGAAGCCGTTTCTTTCTCCCACAAGTGGCTGGCAAGCCAGTGTCCAGTGTTTCACTGACAGTATCACCAGCTAAAGAAGAGGTGGGTGTGTATGCCTGTTCCAACTTCCCTACAAATTCAACCTAAAGACACACAGGGGAACAGATCTCCTTTGTAGCGCAGGGCCTGCCTGTACTTAATTTTAACTTAAATTTTAAAATGGAAGCATTATAAATTACTTTTCTTCTAAACACACATGCACTGTTTTGGTCAAACTACATTTCAGCTTAACCGTTGAAAATATACCATCTGAATTAAGATAGGCTGCAAGTATAACATGTAAACCAGATCTTGACGATTTGGTGTAATAATAAATACTGCAGAACAGCCTAGGGAATTTTTTTTATATTTGGGGTTAAAACATTCATTTGTAACATGCTGTAAAAAAAAAAAAGGCTTCATCTCCAGTCCTTTGGACATGTTATCAAAAGGGACCAGTCCCTAAAGAAGAACATCATACTGGTTAGAGAGTCAAGACAACGAGAAGCTCTCAATGGGGTAGCTCGATGCAGGGGCTGCGGCAATGGTGTCCAACCCATGCCATGGGAGGCTACTGCAGATCTGCTCACATAGAGGCACCGTGAGGCAGACCTGTCTCGGTGGTGCCTACCAGCAGCAGACACGCTCTTGCCCAGGGAGGCTATTGGGGCATTCGACATTGCCTAAGTGGCACATTGTCTTTCTCTTGGGCACCAGCAGTCTAGAAGCAGGATGAGAATGGAATTCAGGGGGAGAACAAGAAGAGGTGGGGCATTTGTCAGGAGGGACGCACAGCTTGCTTAGGACAGTGCGTTCCAGTACACCTGGCTACACGTCTCAGAGGGTCGGAGGACTGATTAGGGTTCTGTCCTTTGTACAGTAGTCATGTGCAAACTATGGTAGCCTGATAGAGTTGCCAATTGTAACCATAAAAAAAGAGCTGCAACCCTAGACCTTGTGCCGTTCGGTACCATCGAGTCCCTGCCAACACACTAACCCCGCGTACGTCAGAGTAGAACTGCCCTACGGCGTCCTAGGCTGCTGTCCCTGTATGTCAGAGTAGCGCTGCCCTCCAGCATGCTAGACTGCTGTCCCGATGAAGCAGGCTGCCGGGCTTCTCTTCTGCAGCACCACAGGGACTGCCACTCCTGGGATGAACCATCAGCTACGTAAGCACTGTACCACCAGGGCTCCCTATCTCTGGACCTGTGGTCTGTCTTAAGCATCACCACAAGCCTCCATCTCCATACCACAAAGCGGGCACATAGTACACCTACCCAGGAAGGGGCTTGTACGCATGAGATGGAATTCAAAGAGCTGAATTGGTCAGTGGCACAGTTAGTTGGAAATGCTAAGGCCCATAGCCATGGAGTGGAAACCAATTGGGGAACTTTACAAAGGTGCTCGCTCATTGGCCTGTCGAGTTCAGAACACTAAAATCAACATGATTTTTCCCCAAAGCTGGTACAGGAAGAGAGGGCAACCCTGACTTGCGGGTGGGCAGGGACTTGAGTGGAGGACTGCTGGCCGAGAGGGACCCTTTATTACACACCGAGTAGTAATAAAATGCTTCTGCGGCTATCGCAACTACAAGCTCAGAGCACCACAGCAGGCTAAGACAGAGGGATATGTACCTTCCACGTGAGATGGACACTTCCTCAGATCCCCCCGAAGCAGATGCCGACTCATAGTGATCCCACAGGACAGAGAATTTCCCTGTGAGTTTCTGAGACTAACTATTCACAAGACAAGAAAACCCTGTCTCTCTCTCCCTCAGAGCCAACTGGTCGTTTCGAACTACTGACCTGGCAGTTAGCAGCCCAAAAGGAATCACTACAAGGGCTCCCCATAAATCCCTGTAAGTGACTCTCTTAGGCAAATTGTCACAAACTCAAAGAAAGTTAACTTCTACCATGGATCGACTTGGATGCAGGTGGCTTACAGTCCAACACAACAGACCCTTTTTCATTCCCCAGATTTAGCTTTATCCTTCTAAAATGTTGGCCATTTTGGGATCGGTTTCATAAACTGCCTCGGGAGGCAGCAAGGACTACCAGCTACTCAAGAGTGTCCCTTCCTGCTGGGTGCACAGGCCCTAGGAAGGAGCAGTACATTTCTTTTTAATGCTGATGTTTCTTTCCATGAGAATCCAGGTTGGAAATGTGTCAGGGTAGTCTTGGGAGAGCCACTTAACTAAAAGCCACTTAAGAGAAAGATCAAGCCCAATTTGCCTAATAGAAGATTTTGTATTTCTGAGCTTAAAAAAAATTCCTTCTCCTAACCATGTCAAAAATTAAAAATTTAAAGGGACACTTGCAGTCTCCCCGTGTGCCTAATTTGGCTTTTGCTGAACAAATGCCCACGTTGGAAGAGAACAGCACACAGGATTTGCTTAACACCTCCTTTCGCTCTGCTCACTGCTCTCCCCGAGAAAAGCCACTAGGTACATCCGTAGGAAGGGTATGTCACCTCTCTGTCAGCCGTGGCACCCCCAGATCAGGTACACCAGATTCAAAAATGGTGGCTTTAGCTTCCACTTGTGAACAAACCTCTGCAGTAGAAATAATTTGTCATAGGCACACAATAGACAGAATGGAGGGTAAGGAGAGATCATATGCCCCTCTGGCTGACAATTTATTAGCAAGTTCCCTTTTGCTCCTCCACTACCTTGCAATCAGGTGCAATAAAGATCACCAAGGCAGGTCAGAGGACGAGGCTTCTCTGGCATCCCCCTCATCTTTAATCAGGTACTGAAGGTCCAGGCCGGCCTCGGGATTCTTCTCTTCCTCCCTGGAGATCCAGTACAACAAGGGGGAGATGCTAGACAGCGAATGAGAGAGGGAGCTTCAAATCGATGATGGGCAAGTCTTATCTCCTAATCAGGGCTCAACAGCAACATCTGTTTGGCCAAGGTCGGGACCAGGGAACCCAGCTGGGCATGTTGACAGGGTCCTGCTTTTTTCATCTACTGCAGAAAAGGAAACCACAAAGTTTTCTCTGACAGGGGGTGCAGCAAGTGGGAGAACGTCTCTGGATGCAGGAGCATCCCTGTGCTTGCACCTGAGCTGGCAAATGTCCTGTTGTGAGTGGGTAAGGCAGTAACAGGGGGCTTAGTCTACTGAAGATTGGCTTCAGGTCCCACAACTGTATGGCCGCAAGCATGCAGCTTCGACGGCTGGAGATTTCAAAGTCCCCAGCTCTAAAATGGGAGAATTATATACACACACAATAAAACTTGTGACAAGTGCTGACACATATTGAGAGAGCAATAAGCATGAGCCCATTTTGGCATTCATATTAGGCCAAAATGACCCAGGATCCAGCAGGTGCACGGACCACTTTTCTGAAGGGCCTCCTCGTAGGCTTGATACACAAGCCCATCTCTTTTCTCTCTACAACAATCCTGTCCTCCCGCTCCTCACAGGTAAGAAAGGGAGGGAAGCGCAATCGTGCAGCCGAGGGTACATGCTCGGTGCTAACAGCAGCCTGTTCCACCTTCCCACCCTGCCACGTGGGGAAGTTCCTACACACCTCTATGCCTCCAGTCCCTCATCTGTGAAGGGAGAGTAATAAATGTAGCCATCGCAAGGTTTGCTAGTTTATCAGGGATAAACAAGGCAATGCATGGAATGTGCTTAGCAGATTTAGTTTTTTAAATAGTTAGCTTTAAAAAAAGGTTGACTGAGATGTAATTAACCTATCAGGTCATTTAAGTCTGATTCTAAGAAGACCTGTGCAGTCATCACTTCGATCAACTTTGAAGCATCTACTTCTTTTTTGTACCCATCACTGTTAACTCCTCACCTCTCCTCCCCCCCCTCCACCCCCTGTGTCTCCCTGTCCAGGCTCCCGGGGATTATTCACTCGGTGGCTGTCTTCATCCCAACCTCCCTGTGCAGAATCAGGTACAAAACAAAGACAGAAAAATAAAAGGACCCAGCAACAGTGCCCAAGTGGGAAAAAATTTTAAAGTGTGTTAGCTTTTAAAGCAGTTAACAAAACTGAGAAACAAGGGTGGTTGGGTGATGGAATTCTCCATTTCCTATAAGACTCAAGTTTAATTCCAAACCATATAATTCGCACACAGCCACTACCCTTCGATCAATGAAGGCTTGAGTTGGTGCTATCATGCTGAGCAAGTTTAGCTGGAATGTCCGGACTGAAACAGACTAGGAAGAAAGGCCTGGAGATCTGCTCATGAAAATCAGCCTATAGAAAGCCTATGATCACAGTAGTCTGAGCAGTATTTGTTGTGCTGAACATGGGGCACCATGAGCCAGCGCCCCACTCCATAGCAGCTAACGATGAGGAAAGTGACACCCAAGGGGACTCGTTAACTTGCACCAGGCCATTTGCATGGGAATAGTGGTCTCAGGATCTGGAGGCTCCCAAGTCCCCAGAACAGGAGAGTCCTTCATGCACCTGCTTGCTAACCACCACCACCATCACCCCTTTCTTTCCTAGTCTCTGGCTTAGTGTCAGATTGCTGGCTTGAAGTCTAAGTTCAGTATGGCAGGCTCCTGGGGAAGAGATTTTCAGGAAAATGCTGCCAGATCTGCCCCAGTGACTGCAGAAAGATGCCCTCGGACAGGAGCATGCCCAGCCGCCCTCGGCTCCGTGTTCCCGGGCCCTCTCTGTGCCTCCCTGCAGCGAGCTACTGCTGGGGACCGGCCTTTCCTCTTGGTTCTAGCTCACACTGCACAGCTGCCGATCGATAGGACATCTTACCCTATAAAGCATTCAGAATGTCTGCATCCCAGGATCCCGGTGGCCGCACACCACCTGCAGCCTGCGTCATCTTGCCTTTGTAGCTGGTGGTCTTGTGGTTCAGGCCCCTCTTGAACAGGGCTGCCCGTTGCTGTTCTTGAAAGCAAGACAAATACTGTTTGGGTTGTCAACACTGAATGACAAGCTCAGGAGGGGGAGGAGGGGTGCAGGAAAAGAAGGGGTTTAAGTGACTGTGTGTGGATTGTCGGGGATGTGTTTTGTTATCACAAAAGCTCTTAAAATCCCAGACCATGATTTATTTGGTGAATAAAACCTACTGATATTATCATTCGCTCAAGGTATTTTGATGACATGGGTCCTTCCTTACAGAAAGAAAGGCTTCCATCTGTTTCCTTTCCCTGGGAAAATAGCAGCAGGCCTGGGGTAGTCTGGGTGGGCAGTGAAGCCCTGTGTGCCTTATGGCTTCAGGCTTGTGTTTATCTATGTGAGGTCAGCAGTTGGAAACCACCAGCCACCCTGTGGGAGTAAAATGAGGCATTTCAGTCCCCTAAAAGCGTGATAGTCTCAGAAACCCACTGGGGCCACCCTCCCTTGTCACTTTGAGCAGTGAGTGAGTGAGTCCAGAGTGGGGGCCAGACCAGAATTACCACTGCAGCATCTTCCTGGAGCCTCCCCTTAACAAGAAGCGATGGTGTGAGCACTGTCTAGGGGATGCTTCCGTGAGCCTCACTTACCACCTACAGGGCACCTCTGTAGAAGCAGGTTCAGGGGACTGGGATACGCATGATACGGTGGGGGCTCCAGACTTCCATAAACTGCAAGGAACAAATTCTTGCCCTCCTAACATGGGAATTGATTCACCTCCTAGCCCTTCTCACTGCGGCATGACCCTGCGCTTGTCATGAGCACAGACAGAGGTACTGGGACTCTGTGTGCATTCTTCTGGTCTCTGGAGCACGCTGTGCCCTACCCTCAGATCTGCTCATCCTGTTCTCCCTTGGGCATGCAGACAGGGAGAGCAAGCCTCTCCACCCTTGCAGGGCCCAAAAGTGGAAGGGGTCTCTCACGTCGGACAAGGAGTAATGAGATCAGCTACTAACTGAAAGGTTGGCAGTTCATGTCCATGGAGAGGTGCCTTAGAAGAAAGGTGTGGTGATTTCCTTGTGAACAATCAGCCGTAGAAAACCCTGCGGAGCACAATTCTGCTCTGACATATCCATGGGGGCAACTCGAGCCAGAGTAGAATAGGAGGCAGTCGGGTTTGAGCCTTAGGAAGAAGAGACTGAACACCTGCCCAGGACCATTGTAGGACCAAGGCTGCAGGAGCCGCTTCTACAGGCAGAGATGGGAGAGGAGGCACATTTCACCAAAGCCCCCTCTCATCTGAAGTGGTCCTGCCAGGATCCCAGTATCATATCTAGGGCTCATTCTTCCTCTTCTATGTAATTCCTGGGCCTTGAGCTTTGCAGCTTCTTTGGAAAGTGTGGGCTGGGCATTGAACAGAGGGAAGGACATTCTTGAGAGCCTTCTTGGGATATGGTGGCACACATCCCATGACTGGTAATAGGGTCTGCAGACGTGCACTGCTTTGAGGTTGCATTCCATCCCATTTATTGCACTGCTGTCTGGGAAAATAAGAGACATCACTTCACCAAGGTGGTTTGAAAGGGATTATTTCCCCCCCAAGCCCTTGAAGGTTTACATTTTCTTAAACGGCTATGAGACCAAAAGCATTTCTGAGAATGCCACCCCTTCTTTTAGACAGAAGGTGATTTGGATCCTGACACCACTCTTAAAAGGCCCCCATAATAGTTTGCAGAGGACCCCTGCAATCAAATGCCTCCCCAAAGGGTCATAGCCAAACTGGCCAGGGAGGAAGTCACCAGGCATACTGACGGCTAGTCCCTTTCAGCTACATTGCAAACTGGTTGCCAGTCAGGAGTATGTGTGTGCAGGAAACCCAAATCTCCCCCTCACTGGCCATGTGATCTCACGCAAGTCCCCTCACCTCTCTGAGCCTCTCTCTCCTTATGTGTGCAATCTAGGAAATATTCCCACCTCATAGAATGAGAACTGTCTGGAAGAAGTACGGCCAGACTGCTCCTTTTAGGCAAGCATGTTGAGCCCTCCGTCCTCATATTTTTGACATGTTGTCAGGAGAGACCTGGTGAAGGACAGCATGGTTGGTAAGGTGGAGGGGCAGCCAAACAAAGGCGGTCTCTTAAGGAGATGGATTGACACTGTGGCTGCAACCATGGGCTGAGTGTACATGGGAACAATGGTGCAGCTGGCGCAGGACCCGGCAGCATTTTGTTCTGCGGGCAAGGGGTCACTATGGGTCAGGACGGCCTAGATGGCACCTAACCGCAATAGCACCAGGTTGGCAACAAATGTATAAGTGTGCTGGGCACAACGTACACATGTGTGGATTGTGGCAATTGGTTTTTAAAAAGAATGAACTTAAATGAACTTCCGAACTCTTTCATATTCTCCAGTGATGTCTCACCTTGCTGGAGTGAAAAACAAAGCCGTCCTCCCCACAGCCATGCTTATCCCATGTGTTGCCCTCCCCTATGCACCCAACCCACCCTCGCCAGCCGGGACTGCTCTTCCCCAGGTGCTAGGAAGTGGCTTTCTCCCTTCCTCTGGGTCTTAACTCAGACTCCCTATCACAGAGTCCAGCCCCGTAACTAAATGGCATGTGATTGCACATGCCCCTGTCACTCCAGCCCTGCACACTGGGTCTCTCCAGAGAGTGTCATCCCCCCCACAAAGTAAACCCTCTGCTGTTGGCTGCTTTCTGCCTGGTACCTCAGGCACACTGGGCACACAGTTACCGCTGTCCATTGCCTGTGGGCTGGGCTCTGACTTTTCTGAGAGCTTCTCTCCGCTATGAACACTCAAAAGCAGATCACCAGGTCTATGTTCCTATGCACCACTGGGGAGATTCGGAGAGTCGACTATATCACTCGCAGAGGAGCTACACCCAGGAACTATTCAATAAATATTAGTGAAATGATAAATCACAAGTTAGCACAATGCCTGGCACATTGTAAGAAATGTATGCTGTCACCGTCGTTACTGAGTGTGCTAATGTACACGCGACATTTGTCTCTGCTGTGTGTCTGTACTTTTGAAGTTCTCTGTGCAGATCCTGGGTTAGCCTTTGTATTGTGCACCTACCAAGTGTACTGATAGGAGTCTTCGTGGCATAGTGGTTAGGCATTGGGCTGCACTCTACAAGTTCAACAGTTCAAACCCACCAGCTGCTCCTTGAGAGAAAGACAAAGCTTTCTAGTCCCTTAAAGAGTTCCAGTCTCAGAAACACACAGGCGCAGTTCTTCCCCTTCCTCTAGAGTCGCTGGTGATCCAGTGCCAATGAGTTTGGTTTGCTTGGTATTCCATTGACAGGAGTCCTCGTAGTGTGAACAGGGGTTACACATCGGATATTAACCACAAGGTGAGTGGTTTAAAACCACCAGCTACTTCCAGGGATAAAGATGAGGCTTTCTGCTCCCATAAGAAGTTTCAGTCTCAGAAACACACAGGGGCAATGAGTACTACCCCATCCTATTGGGTCTCCCTGAATCAGAATCGACTCCCTGACGGTGAGAGTCCACTGAAAGAAGCCCTAAAGGCACAGTGAATTACAAGCCAGGCTCCTAACTACAAGGTCTGGGGTTCTACCCTGGCTGCAGCTCCAAGGAAGACAGAGGAAGCTGTCTGCTGGCAATAGCATCCCATGTCTGAAGCTTCACCAGTACACTTGGCGTCAGCCGCGTCAGAGCACTGAGAGACTGCTTCACTGTCTGCTGCATGCGTTGTTCACGTTCTCTTCCGTCGTTCATGTTTGCTCTTGTTACGCCTGCTGTTGTTCACATTATTATTTTGGTGCTTTAGAAACATCTCCATTTGGGACTGGTTGCCTATCACCTTAGGGCTTCCCCTGAAAGGCCAGGCAGCCTACCTACAGGATAGAATACCTCTTTATGAAAACAAGATGTGATTTCCTGGAAATAAAATGTAAAATCTAAAAAAAAAAAAAAAAAAGTAAGAAAAAGACTGGCGTCTCGGAGAGCCCATGCAAGAGCAGTTCTCCCACCCTGAGAGTGGGAGTCGACTTGGGGGAACTGCTTTTCAGGTTGTTTATCATCCACTGCCGCACTCTCCCCGCCGGGGTGCCACTTCTAGACTGGGCTCCCTTTCCCACGGGAGGGAGTTCTGGCATTGTTGACTTCATTCGCTGGGGGGGGCTGGGAGACCCAGCCCTGACCCTCCCATCGTCTTCCTGGTCTCTGAGCAAGCTTTTCCATCCTCGCAAAGGCCCTTGTCAATCTGACAGCATTGCCAAGTTACAGGAGCCAGCAGGTTGGCCTGCCCCTCTCCCTCCCTCAGCCCTGCTCAGGCTGCCGGCTTCCATGTTCAAAGGGAAAGGCCCATCTCCAATCTCGCCCTCGGGTTGTGTATCGACAAGCCTGATCTCTAAAGATACCCCGTGCTCCTGGGGGCCTGCTCAGCAAACACAGAGCATCCTGGGCCTCCAGGTGTGCCCTTGCTGACAAGCGGGGCCTGAGCAGCTCGTGGGGAAGTGCTGCTGACATATTGATTGGCTCTCTTGTCAGGTTGATCCTCTGCCAGCCAATGAACATGGAAGGTTCTAAGTGGCACCCAACAGGGCCCACACAGACCCTAATTACTATTGCAAACAGCCCCCACTCCAAGCTGCCATTTTTCAAGGCATGTCACACACACACACACACACACACACACACACACACACACACCAGGCCCCAGTCCTTGGGATGGCTGGGGAATGCTCAGAGGCTCGCCACCAAGCCCTCCCCTCCCTGTCCCCCATGGTTCCCTCGGAGTATTTCTCCTAGATCCGCCTCCCCCCATGCTCCACCTGGAATCCCAGTTACTTCTATAAGAAGAGCACCACCCTCACCCCAGTTGGTCTCCTTGATTATTCTTCCCCAGGACTGCTGTGTGGACGGTCCATCCTATCTTGTTTCTTTTCAGGGCTCCTGGGAAGTTTTCTCCATCAAGTCAGGTACATGTGATCAGAGGTGGCTGCCTTGTGAGTCTTTAGTGGCCCTTCTCCCAGCTGGCACGTGGATCACCATACGCCCATGCCCGTCCCGTCTCAGCTGACCCTGGCAGCCCCACTGTACTGGCAGAGACTCTCTGAGGAGTGGAGCCTGTCACATCATGATAAATTGTGCCTTGTGGCCATTGTGGGACCTCCAAAACTCATTTCTCTTCTGGCCCTAAGATGGCTGGGCCCGCACCTTTTGGATTCAGTGGCTAGAGCACGCGTATTGTGTGTGTTGCGGGGGTAGGGAGGAAGGGAGGATGCAGAAGCACCCCCTTGCATCCAGGATCTCTTCTTGGGTAAAACATAAGTTCAGAAGGCCAACATTGACCCGAACCCTTAAGGTGAAGAGGCCTGAGCTCTGGCTTCTCTGTGGCTTCACAGCTTTTCACTTCTCGTTCTGGTCACCCATCAGAACTTAAGATAGGCGGCCACAAATGGTCCCAGAGCCATGCTTGGTTGCTGTTATCGTTGTTGTTTTGTCAAAAAAAAAAGGGAGCACTCCTAAACAGGCCTATCTGGGAATAGCTGGGGTTCACAAAGGGCCTGCACCCAATAAAAGGGAAAGGGTCGCATGGAGAAATGCTACGTGTAAAGTGCTGTCTCCCCAGTGCCCTTATAAGTGGGCATTATCAGTCAAGGTCATTTTGAATAGGCTGCTCTAGCAAAGAGCTCCAGACTCCCACCTGGCAACAGTCACTCATTCCACATCCCAAGATGGGTCAGCCGTGCTGTGGACCCCATACAATCTTCACTCAATGTGTGACCCCATACAATCTTCACCCAGACAATGTGTCAAAATATGTGCTGGCCAACTCATGTAGTCACATCTGATTTCCCAAAATGATGAAATAGCAGCCCTGTCCCTGCACTTCTGCAGGGATACTGAACACGGTAGATAACCTTTCACCATCATGGTGAGATTCTTGTGAGGTTGCAGTCCACAGAGGCAAGTTTTGCTGAGAGTCCAGTGCCCATAGAGGCTGGAACCAGATCCCCTCCTGCTGGAATCTCCCTCACACTCTGAAGTTTCCTTGTTGTTAAAGGCCAGAGTCAGCACTTCCCTCATCTGTGAACTGGGGATGATAATAGTCCCCAACCACACACATGAGCCCTGAGTCTTAGACATTGTCTATGGGTTCTCAACTTGAGTGCCCGGCCACAGGATGGGTGCACGGATGAGCAGCAAATCTGGATGTCCCTGTGGTTGGCAGCTGTGTCGGGTCAGTGAGCCATATCCTGGTCATGCATCATCCTTGCCGTCACCCCTGCATTCAAGACCCTCCCTGCTGTTTCAGCGCTGCACCCTCACTGGCCCTCTCCCTCACCAAGCACAGTACCCTCCTCTACCACTTGATGCCTCCTCAAGACACGTCTGTGGAGGGAAGCCAGGCAGTGTTCTTGGTGACCCCTAAAGTTTTCCTTTCTCTGAACTGTGGATTGTGAAGGTTAGAGAGCAGATCGCTTTTCCATTCAACCATTCATAGATGTGTTTGTTTCCTGGCATTGGTTGCAATCCCTACACTGTAACTTTGCCATATGTTCTGTTTCTGCTCCTCCTTCTTTTCTTAACCCTGCTGAACTTTGCCCTTGGGGAAAGGTGGCTCTTTGGATTTCAAGTAGATGAATATTCTAAATCACTAGGTGTTTCCTCCTCGTCTTAGACCGGGTGGCCTGGCTGGAATTGGAAACATCAGCGGCATAGCTTCCTATGTTGTAGCAACATCCTAGCCACCATCATTTCAACAGACTATCCTCAACATAACCCTCTCTTGGTATACTCGCCAGTGTTGTCCTGGTCCATCCTTTAGGGCTCTGTTGTATGTGCGTTTATTTATAAGATGATAATGGCCCATAGCCTAACTCCCTTATTAATGTTTATTGAAGTGCCCTGGAGAGTCCTCACATCCTGCTGGATCTCCCAACACTTTCAGATGTGTGACATCACTCTCGCCCGTATGGAGCTATTCTTCCACCCATAAAGAGAAACCTCAACAAAGAGTCGTGGGAGGAGTTGATTGAGAGACTTAGTTCCCAGCGCGAGCCATAGCACAGAACCAGGAGGAGCAGAATAGGAAGCAAGTGTGGCATTAGCTAAAGGACTGAATTCCTATCGCGGCTCTCTGAGTCTTTCTCCCAGGCCCTGACATCCATCCCACAAGCCCAGAGGACAGCCTCCTTTTCTTACTCAAGTGCAACTGAAGGTCAAGGTCAGGCCTGCTCCACAAAGCTCCTGCTCTTGAAGGTGGTTATGTCCCTGATAGAATCCCCACGTACTTACAGAGCATCCAGTCCAGCCATAGAAGCTATGCCCAGACTTGAGTTTCTTTGCTGTTGCTGTGCCTCGCTGGAGAGAGGGACAGAGCCCGTGGCTCACAGATGTGCCTTTTCCCCACGTTCCATCTCCATCTCAAGAGCCGATTTTCGCCTCACCTCCAACAGTTGTCTGAGACGGTTCTTGTATGCCTTGACCCAACTTCTTTTCACCCAGTGGTCGTTCTCTTGTTCTCAGAAGACATTTTATATACAGAGAGTTAGAGCAAGATAGACTCTCTAGAACCCCACCCAAAAAGCATGGGGGTTGGGAACAGAAGATGCTGTCTCCTGTGTGTCCTCATGTGGGCAGCAGGAATGTTGCTGCACCCCCCAAGCTGGTGGCGGTGGTCTGTGCTGCACCCTGGTGTGACAGGACGTAGTGCTCTAGGAGGAGAGCACTGGGGACAAGAGTCTGCACATTGACAGGGAACACCCAGGGGAGGCTGTCCTCTGTGTTTGATGGCTAGACACTTCCTTGTCTAGCTGTGAAAGTCAAAGTTTAGTTAGGCTCCAGCCTGCCTCTGCTGCACCTGTCTTACCTGTCTGTGTCTACCTGGAGTCACAAGGAGAACTTCCAGGAACGAATGGCCTCTTCAAGGCAGAAGCAGCCGGCCCTGAAAACCATATAGGGTCATTTTTTTTTTTAAAAAATCATTTTAAAATAACTCATTCTTTGTCACCCTTCACCTGGTCATGACAAATCAGAAGCTATCGTTATCTGGAAGCCACTGGGATGAGTTCTCATTTGCTGACCTCTGTGCAGCAAAAATGTGTCGTTATTTGAGGCATTAGTAAGCTGATCTCTTCAAGTAAGTGACCTACATGTAACAGATAAACTACAGGAGAAAATTAGGTGCTACCTTGGCAGAAAGTGTGCGGTCCATGTCACTTATTAGTATTTATCATCCCGAACACTGGCAACAGTGGGATTCCCATGGGGTAACACCCCACAGGGGGGCACCGCAGTTCTGCGGCCAGCTGTGTGCAGGCGTCCACACAGGGACACACGGACGCCCTCACTGGGACCCTCATCGGAGAGCAGCATTGTTTGGAGATGGGCTTTTAGCTTTAATAGAAGGCAGCCCGACTTTCAGTAGTGGTAGGCATGCAGAATTAATTGCTGTGTGAACAATTTCCTAAGCATGGTTAATTGCGTTTCCTGTGGTTAATTGTTTCTCCCGTTCCTGCATCAAACTCCAAACGTCTCCCTGTCAACAGCCCTTCCTCGCCCTCAGTGCTGCCAATGTAGCAACAGTGTCCACTTGTGTCCAGTGGAAGTGCCAGACAGTTACTGTTGGATAGGAGCCATGCAGGGGAATCAACTGCAGGTTTACTCACAAATGAAGTGTTTCTTAGATGAGGGCTTTGAAAGCACGGCGTTTGGATTTGCCTTTTAGTCTCCTCCATAAGAACAAAGGAGACCTGGTGCCATAGCGGTTACGTGTTGGGCTGCAAGCTGCAATGTCAGCAGTTCAAAACCTCGAGCTACTCCTTGGTTGAAAGATGAGGGTGGATGCTCTGGTCAAGAGGGCCAGTTCTAGTCTGCAGCAGAGGGCCCCTGCGAGGCAGAATCGGTTCTATGGCAATGAGCTAACGGATAGCTCCCCAAGAGCCTAGGTGGAGACGGGATGTACTGAGCTTGGGAAACTAATTGGGGGCAGAGATGAAGTGACCAGGGAGGCATGAAGAAGTCAGTTTGGGTCTGAAAGTTGAGGCGCACATGGAAGTCAAGCAAGAGTTCCACTGCCTGGCTTGTTTGCTTAGCCAAGAAAAGATCCCTTAAATGCAGCCACCACCATCACCCATCGGTCCATGAAGACCTACAAGAGGGAAATTCAAAAAGGTTGTGGGGAAATTCCATGATCATTCCAGTCCATTTTCCATGTATTTTTGAAGCCCCCTTGTGTAGGCTGTCTGATGTTGCACAGGTTACAAAATACTAAAAGATGAGTTGTGGTCTTAGTGTGCTTGGAGTCACCATGAGTAGAGGGCCAACGCAACAGAACAATAACAATATCGCCTGGAGAAGTGTTTGTGTGTGTGTGTGTGTGTGTGTGTGTAGAGAGAGAGAGAGAGAGAGAGAGAAGCTTGGGACAGAAAAAAAATAACCTTTCTCTCAAGAAAATATTCCTTTTTCACTCCCTGGGCTTTCTCTCCAATGTGCCAAATGCTGTCAAATCCTCAAAACCTGGGATTGTGGGATGGAAAGCGTGGTGTGCAGAGACTGCTGGCCTCATTGGAAGGTCCAAGAAAGTGCAGTCAGAGGTGTGCCTGGGACTGCTGAGGTAGCCTCCTTGGGAAACTGAGTCCCACTAGAGGAAAGCTACCTTTGTCAAGGACCCTGGATGACCAGGCAGAAAACAACCCTGCCTGGAGTGTGGGAAAGAATTGATGGGATGGAATGGGATGCTTCCCTTAAGGTGATAGAAATTCCAAAGGTGCATCCCCCAGTCCCCTTGGGGGGGGGGGACACCTTTGAAAGAAATGGAATTTATCTCCTGCTCCCTGGTCCCTCCACCACAGGTCACCCTCTCCCTCTGAGGCTGTAAAAGTGGCACCAGAGGAAGGGCACAGATCAGCCTGCATTCTGTATAGTAGTAAAACCCTTCAGCCAGGGGGCAAGCCATTTCTGAAGCACAGGCTTCCTTAAAAGGCAATGGCTTGCAAAAGGCAAGTGACCCTCCCCCTTGACATTTGCAGTGCTGAATTATCTATTCATATTTTCATGACTTTGTCTCTCCTGCAGCAATGCATCTGCTAGGACTCAATTGGCAACTCCAGCCGGCAGATGGACACACCTTTAACAACGGGATAAGGACCGGCCTACCAGGAAGCGATGATGTGGCAACAATGCCATCTGGAGGCAAAGGTGAGGTTACAGCTGCTGCGTGCCCTCTTGAGGTCACAGGAAAATTTGGAGTTCTCTTGCCAGCTGGTTCAGGTTTTCTAATCCAAATCTTGGAAGGTTTGCAAAAAAGGAGAAGAAAGCGGGGCGGGGGGGAGGGGGGTTGGGGAGGGGGAGGTTGAAAGAAAAAAGAAGAAGTCTTGCCTTTCATCGGAGCCCCTGTTCAAAGCTGTTTGCTGTTCCTGTCTGTTAGCTGTGTTTGGCTGGATTCGCCCGGCGCTGGCGCCGTGCCTGCTCTAAGCAATGTGCATACCTGTGCTATCTCCTGGCACGGCCGCCGCTCCTGGAACGCCTCCCAAGGCCTGGGCTGGAGCAGCAGCCGCGGCAGACACAGCAGCAGCTGGAGCTGCAGCAGCAACAGCAGCAGGAGAAAGTCCTGCCTCATCAGAAGGCCCAGAGCAGCAGGCAGCACATGCTCCCAGACTGGAACACTCTCCCTCAAGGAGAGATGCAGCCTCCCTGGGGAGGAAGCATCGCCTGGCAAGGCATGAAAGGGAGAGGCAAAGTGTTCAGCTTTTGCAGAAAATAGAAAGGAGTTTTGACAACTGGGGAACAAAGCTTCTCTCCTCAGAACAGTGAAAGGGACAATAGAAATGTTTATTGAATCAGGCAACTGTATTCTTGCAAGGGGAGGGGGAAATGGGTGCTAACAAGGCGCTAAGAAGGAAGAGAAGAAACAGAACCTTGGAGAGGTAGGGACAGAGGAACAATGAAAAGACTCCAGCAGCCCCGATACAATTAGCTGCCCAGCAGAGTGGTGGAGTGTGCTTCATACACAGGACAACCATCAACAGGAAAGACTTCATTGAAGGGTTCTCTTCCCTGAATGTTCCACTCTGCCTCATAGCACACAGAAGCAGCGAACTTCCACCGTTCTTGAAACTCCACACAAAATGTTTCCAATGGCACTTACTGGGCCTCTGGTCCCAGCAAATCTCTGGATAGGTCGAGCAAAGAGTTAGGCATTCAACTTGAAGCCTAAAGGATTGCAATCTGAACCCCCCAGACGTATCTCAGAAGGTATCTGCTTCTAACACAGTTCAGAGCCGTGGAGACCCTCTGGGACCAGTTCTGTTCTGCTCTGCATCTGTGGGTCAGAATCAACGTGATGGCAACCAGCTCCTCTGTAGCGGGCGCGAGGCTCACATCATGCAACTTCCTAAACTCTCCAAACAATACAGTCGCTTCCTAGAAACGGGGGTCCAGAATGTTTCAGAAAGAGCTCCTGACTCAGACAGGCTTGTTGATGGTGGTGTTGTCATGTTCGTTCCGACCCACAGCAGCCCTGGCAACACCGGAACGCCCCATCGCCCCATCCTCACAATTATCCTGGCGTTCGGGTCACTGTGTCACTCGCTCTTGTGGAGGCCCGTCCTCTTTTTCACACACACACACACACACACCCTCCACTTTACCAAACTTGACATCCTTCCCCAGGGACTGGCTCTCTTGACAACATGTCCAAAGTACATGAGACAAGTCTTGCCATCTTGGCCTCGCAGGAGTGTTTTGAAACAGATCTCTTTGTTCTTTGGGCAGTCCAGGGCCTGTCAGTACTCCTGGCCAGCACAATTTGAATGCATGGATTCTTCTTCTTCCCTCTTCCTTATTCAGTCTCCCACTTTCACATGCATGTCAGGCGATGGAGGCTTCTGTGGCTGGGGTCAGGAGCACCTCAGCCCTCAAAGTCAACTCTGTTCTCAACACTCTAACGAGGGCTTGTGCAGCAGTTACCTGAGCAGGCAGGTACACATCTGAGCTCAGTTCTCATCCCTGTGTGAGGCCCACTAGTTTAGGCAAGACGTAAGGACTTTCCTCAGATCGAGCAATTTACCAACAAGAGGAGGTGGCACCTGCTCCCTCCCAATCTCTCTTTATAAAGCTGCCCGGAAAAGCTTCAAGTTTCTCCTGCCCTTAGAGTTGTACATTAGTCGTACATCATGAAATGCTGATGTTTCTTCGATTATTCTCCCTAATGCTTCTCGGATGACTTTTTTTTTTTGTCTTTTTACCCATTCCTGGCGAATCACTCTACTCATCTGTCATAATCATAACACTAAATTACCTTTAAGTAAGCGTGAAAAAGTTTTATCTGCAGATGAAATTATATGCGTTCTATGATCAGGCAAGAAAGACTCGACATAAAAAGAACACTCTATTTTGTCACACCTGACCAGGGTCTGCCCTCAGTGACCAAAGGCCAGAGCCAGGTTTATTGGTATCTGATTTGTCATCTGCGCACCGTAGGTTCCTACTCCCACTGCAGCTTCTGTTTCCTTTATGGGAGTGGCTTTCAACCATGGGGCGATCTGTAAACCACACTGCCTGCCCACCCCCCGAACATTTGGCAATGTCTGAAGATATTGTGATTGCTACAACTGGAGGGGGCAGGGTGCCACCACCATCTCGTAGGCAGAGATAAGAAGAAAAAGACCCCCTTATTGTCAGGGAGTAGAGGCTGATGCATAGTAACCTTACAGGAGGGTAGAATCGGCCCTGTGAACTTCCCAAACTGTAACTCTTTATGGAAATAGAAAGCCCTATTTTTCTCCCAAAGAGCAGCTGGAGGTTTCGAACTACTAACCTTGCAGTTAGAGATCCAACTTCCTATGCCACCAGGGCTCCTGATAGGCTCCAAAACATTCACAGGGCACAGACCCCCCCAGCAACGAAGAAGGGCTTTGTCTAAAACATCAGTAGTGTTGCTCATGAGAAACCCTGCTTTAGGAGTTTCTATTATGTTTTATCCATAAATGCTCTTTCAGCTATAAGCTATAAGCCTTTCACGGCTTTTTGGAAGAATTCAGCACAGCCAATGGGAAGAGAATATGTGTAATCTGCCACCAGGCACAGCAGTAGTACCTAGTTTGCACCAATTTCCAAGGTGATACCAAAAGATCTTTTTTAAAAAAAAAATCATACTTAGAGGGTCTTATAGCTCTTATCACAATCCATAGATACATTTATACATACATTGCCATCATCATTTTCAAACCATTTTCTTTCCACTTGAGCCCTTGATATCAGCTCATTTTTCCTCTCCCCCATAGTCCCTCCCCCATGATCCCTTTATACTTTTTTAATGTCATATACCAACCATTGTCTCCCTTCACCCACTTTTCTGTTGTCCATCCCCCTAAGAGAAGGTTATATGTAGATCACAGTAATTGGTTATCCCTTCCTTCCCCTCACCTTCCCCTTTACCCTCCTGGTATTGCTACTCTCATTATTGATCCTCAGGGGATTATCTGTCCTGGATTCCCTGTATTTCCAGCTCTTATCTGTACTAGTGTACATCCTCAGGTCTAGCCAGATATGTAAGAATTGTGCCATGATAGTGGGGGTAGGGGGAGCATTAAAGAACTAGAGGAAAGTTGTATATATCATCAGTGCTACACTGCACTCTGCCTGACTCTTAGCTTCCTTGTGACTCTTCTGAAGGGGATGTCTAATTGTCTACAGATGGAATTTGGGTCTCTACTCCACTCTCCCCCTCATTCACATTGATATGATTTTTTGTTCTTTGATGCCTGATACCTGATCCCATTGACATCTCATGATCACACAGGCTGGTGTGCTTCTTCCATGTGGGTTTTGTTGCTTCTCAGTTAGATGACCGCTTGTTTATCTTCAAGACTTTAAGACCCCAGATGCTATATCTTTTGATAGCTGAACACCATCAGTTTTCTTTTTTTCTTCTTTTTTTTTTTTGCGGGGTGGGGGCATCACTGCCCTCTGGTGGTTGTGAGAGCTACCCAGCCTTGCTGCTGCTGGATTTGAACCAACAAGCCAGTGGGCTGCCATCCCACACTCAACCACTACGCCACCGGGGCTCAGCGCACCATCAATATTCTTCACCACATTTACTTATGCACCCATTTTGTCTTCAGTGATCATTTTATAAAGGCCAGCATCTCAAAAAAGCCGGTTATTAGGACAAAGTATTCTTAAATTAAGGGAATACTTGAGTAGATGCCCAATGTCTATCTGCTACCTTATTACTTAACGTATGAATATATGTACATAGATCTACTTCCCTATCATTTTATATATAAAAATATATTTATATATGTACATGCCAGCATTTACACCTCTATACATGCTCCTTTGCTTCCTAGTTTTTCCTCTATTTCCTTTTTACTTTCCTCTTGCCTCCCTGCCTTCATGTTCGGCCTTCATTCGGATTTCAGTAATTTCTCCAAGATACCTTTCCACAGAGTTGATGTGCATTGTGCTTCATAAAGGACTCCTCCCACTTGGAAGTAGGTTCCACTTCCAACCACTTTTAGCAACTCGCACAGTAAAACAGGGGAGGGCAAGTCAACCAAGAGGATGGTAGCTCTTAATTAACAAAGGAACAAACACTTTCCATTGCATCTTTGGAATGGCCTGGATGGATGGGTTCCCACAGTTGCAACATGCGTTTGCAAAAGCTGTGCAAGTCACACAGCATCATCAGTTCAGATCTCTTCCAGATGAGTTATGAGACAGGCAATTCCTTTGCTACCTGGTTGTCTGATGAATTTTGCCAGTAGGATACCTGTGAAAAGCTGTGAGAATCTAAAAGCACTGAACTTTGAAATAAAACCTAGACACACTCTTATCTGAGGACCAAAATAATACTCTTCTGATAGCTGAACATCATCACATCTCTTCTTAATTTTCCTTAAATTTGGGATTGTTTAAAAAAAAAAAAAGAAAGAAAGAAAGAAAGACCAGCGGACTGAGCCCCAGTGACTTAAGTGGTTGAGTGCGGGAATGTGGCCCACAGGCTTGGCAGTTCAAATCCAGCAGCGACTCTCAGGAGCAGCACTGGGTAGCTCCCACGACCACCAGAGGGCAGTGATGCCCCCCCAAAATAAGACCAACAAGACACTTGTTTCATCAACCTACACCTAACTCTTTTGCGTAAGTCTGGATTCCTTTACTTACCTCCCTGATTCTATACATTAAGATGACCCAAATCAATTTCAATTGACTACTTTCCCAGTGTTTCAAAGAGGCAATCAAGGTATATTGGCAATACATTAATTAAAAGAGGCTCACCTTCTATGGTTGTTTTATTTGGGGGTGGGAGGAGGGGTGTTGGCAGAATACAATAATCCTTCATTCTGGTAATGTTTTCATCAAGATACACCACACTTTGCCAGGGAAGTTAATCTTATTAAGCAATCACTGGGCAAGTATCCTGCAGGAGCAAATTAAAATGTAAGCAAAACACCAGCATGTGAGTCCCATCTAAGATAGCACATCGATAGAGATTTCATTACTGGGTCTTTAGGAGTGTTTACATTCCTTGGGTTTGGAAAAGACTCTAATAGATAGGGCAGCCTACACAGTCCAATATGTTAGTGGAAACAAAGCACTTGATTAATTAGTTGAAAGAGTTTCTTCTTTGGGCTTTGTCTTTCTTTCCCTTCCCCATGGGTTGTCTCCCAGGAATGCTTTCTTTCTCTCTCCCCTCACACTTTCAGTGAAAGCTTGACGGGGCTGCTGGTTGGGTTTCACATCAAGACAAGTCTGCACACTGGTGCCGGGATCACTCACCACCCCATGTATTTCTACTCTCAGAGGAATTAACTCATGAGTCTTCATTAGGAAAGCACCGAGGCACTTTTTCACTGAGTTCCGATGCGTGAAGCCTGGAGGACAAAGGTTCGAGGCAGAATGTGGGCCTGCTCAGAGAGGATACGAGAGTCTGATCTGATTGGGTGGATACCATTGGTCAAAGCCATACAAGTGCTTTGAAAGAACACATCATCTGTGTCCAGTCTGCGCACTGATTTTAAGAGAGAATCGGTTCTCCAGTAGAATTCCATGGATCATTCTCCAAATCCCTCACGCATTGTCAATTCACAGTGTCCTCTTTCTGAGGGTCATCCAATTGCAATCCACGGATCAAATCTGGTTAGTCTCCAGTTCTACAAATAAAGGCTTATTGGGACACTGCCATGCTCATTCACTTACATACTATCTGTGACTGAATTTGCATTACAGTGGCAGGGTTCTAGTTGGAAGAGCTTGAGTGCCATTTAAAACTGAAAATATTTACTCTATGGCCATTAACAGAAAGAAAGAAAAATGTTTTCTGGCTGTTGTACAGCATTCCCAAGCCCATTTCTATTGTCCTGTCACAACAAAAAAATGATGGCCAACTCGGAGCCCTGGAATCACTGTGGTTTCAGTGTTGGACTGCTAACCACAAGGTCATTGGTTCACACCCACCAGCTGCTCCTCAGAAGATGAGATTGACTACTCCCATAAATATTTACAGTCTCAGAACACCTGGACAGGGTCACGGTGAGTTGGAAGGAGTTGTGGTACCATAGACAGGTTACACATTGGGCCACAGCACATCTGCTAGTTGCGGAGTCAGCATTGTGAACCCACCAGCAGTACCACAAAAGAAAGATGAGATTGTCTGCTCCTGTGAAGACTGACAGCCAGCGAACCCCACAGAGGCAGCTCTGCTCAGACCTTGAAGGGCTGCTAGGAGTCCAAAGGGACTTGATGGCAGTTGGTTTCCAGTTCTGTGGAGTCGGAATGGCCTCTGGGGTGGAGGAAGCTGCCTTCTCTAGGACTCTGGCTTCAGTCTAGTTGGATGCAGACCCCCCTTCCTCACGTAGCAGCTGTGTGTCCCTAGGAAAGTCGTCTATTGTGTCTAACCTCGGATTCCTCATCTGTGAATCAGTGCTTCCTCGCCAGCTGGCTGTTGGGAAGGCATCAGATCATTCATGTAAAGCTCGCTCTGTGGTAGCCAGCATTGCCTGAGCAAGGTGTGAGTGTCTGCTTTTTCTGGTGACATCACTGACAGCACCAGGACCCCTCTCCGTTGTTCCATTGGCAAGTCCCCATGCGTCACCATTCTTGATGAGAGGCTGAAGACTACCTTCAAAGTGTCAAGCTAGACAGTGGCTTGCATAGCCTGTTGTCTTTGAATTCGACGAATTGAAAGACATTCCAGATGAGGGTTCCTTCTCCAACATTTGCTCAGTGAGATCAGTAAACAGCATGACTTCCAGTCCACCAGACCAAGGGCAAGGTGGACGTGCCCTAGAAGCAAGTGTTCCCTGCACTTACTTGCTAATCGTCAGTGAACAATTTCATCATTTTTACCACAAAAGGATGAGCATGGCCAGCATCTGCTTCTCTCCCAACCTCTCCATACTTTCCTATAGACTCAGAGCTTCTTTTCCAATTCAAAGTCCCTGACAGAGACAGAGGACCAGCATGCAACGTAAGAATGGGTTGACCTGTATTTACTGCCCTGGAGGGAACAGTTGTGCATGAGCTGCGTGTGAAACTGTTTGCTCCAGATTAGTAGGTAAGCACAAGGCAGCTCATGCTTACCTTCCTTACTGGGCAGTCGGCCCCTGGAATGTGAGAACAAGCTGGCCTGCTCCCCACAGCAGTATTTGTCTTGCTGCAGCTTGAGTCTCATCACTGCCAGCCTGTCTGTTTTAAGCTCTACCATTCTCGGTTTATAACTCAGCTGTAAACATTTATTTGTGCCTGGAGCACATTTCTTTCCTACCCTCTGAAAAAAAATCAGAATTTCCAGATGGTATGCAAGTTGGAAAAAAAATGGCAAAGACTATTATTCTGTTTAGAAACATGTTTTTCTACACTTGCCCTTTCAGCAAAAACTTCATAATGATTTTTACTAGTTGGCTTAATGCATGGTACTGAGAGCCAGATTAACAGGGAAGTTGGTAATTCCTCCTCTGGTTCCAGCCAACCTCTCAGTGAACACAGCCCAGGGTTTCCAAATGATCACTCCCCTAGATGCGGCACTACCCAACGTCGCTGAACTTCCCAAAAGAGTGAGGAGTCATTATATTGGAGCCAAACATCACACTACATGAAAAGACCTCATGTCTACTGGAAAATATGCCAACAACCTCCAGACCAGTGAAACCATTTCCTCATTTGGAGGCCATGTCATTCTACCAATGTCACAGATGGTACTATAGATGAAATTGTATCTCAAATAGAAACACCTTGGAATCCTCACCCCAGATACTTATAAATGCACCCATGTTTGAAAATGTGGTCTTTGAAGATGTTATCAGTTAATATGAGGTCCTGATAGAGTGGGTCCTAATGCACTGTGCGTGGTGCCCTATCAAAGAGGAGAGGAGGCAGGAGTGGGGGGGGTGGGGGGACTGAAACCTATGGGATGCTGTGTCCACAAGGCCAGGAACACCGGAGGTTTCCTATAGAGACTTGATAGGGTGTGTGGCCTGTGATGATTTGGACTTCCTCTTTCACAACTCGGAGACAATTGTGTTAGTCTTGACAGACTAGAGAAACAAATCCATGGGCACACATATGTGTATAAAAAAGAGATTTATATACAAGAGCAAGTGAACATTGAGAAAACATCTCAGCCCAGTCCAGATAAAGTCCATAAGTCCAGTATTAGCCCATAGGTCAGATGCCCAATGTAGAAGATCATGGGCCAGTGGGTAGAATGGCTTTGGATCCAGTAGAATTGGAAGCGTCTTAGCACTGGCAGAGATCTCTGCATGGCTTCTCCAGCACCCAGGGCTGCATCAGAGTGGGTGCATGTGTCATTTCAGCTCTTATGTCTCCCAGGATATGAGCAGAGAGTCTTCCACCTCCAAGGAGAAAAATCCCACAGTTCCCAGAATCCTTAGGGAAAGGCCATGCCCACACCGAGGCCTCATTGGCTATAATGATAAAAAGGAGATGAGGCAGTGGGGGGTGGGGGGTGAAGAAAGCTATGGGATGCTGTGTCCTCCCCCACACATATCGCCTGTCTCCTCTTTGGCAGATTAACAGGCTAGACTCCACCCCTACAATCTGAATACTCAAATTGACAATTACATAACTTCCACAACAACGGATGTCCTTTCTTTAAACAGTGAATGCCATAAACCCACTTTGTGGTGCTTCATTATAGAATCCTAGAAAACAAATGCAAAGTTATATCACTTAAGAGTTTTGCGTATTGCTTAAGAGTATCCCATTGGAGATTTAGGGTTTCTGGTTGCTGCTCCCAGCCTCCTTCTTAGTCTCGGCACTCCTTTTGTACACAGCAACATTCCTGCTTGACATGGGCGTTGACAACGGAATCTGGCTTCCCTCCCATGGCACAGCCTCCTACCCTCAGTGACCACACTTCTTGTTCATAGCTGACATGCAGGGGTAAATCCCCTCCACTCAGCCCACTGGTCTCTGATAACTGCATAGGCATTTTCATCTTTGAACCCCTCCTGACTGGCGCAGAGTCTGATCTGCAGCCTGGTGGGTGGATGTGTGGGCCCCAGAGTCCATTAACAGAACTTGCCATCCTCCCTGTGTGTGTGACCTTAAACAAGTCACTTCACGCCTGTGACCCAGCCATAAGGCTATCAGGAGCCCATCAATAAAATCAGACTATTACAACCGATACTAATAAGCAGAACTACCTATTAACGCGGAAGCAGGTTTCACCTGAACTTCCAGCTGTGTCACCGCTTGCTCACCCTCATGGTGGCCAAGGTTGGCCCTTTTTATACGAGGCTCTCAATTGAGGCTTCCAAGGATGTGAAGGCCTCGTAGAGTTCCAAGAGCTGGAGGATTGTATAAAATTGCCTGTCCCTGTGTAATGTTGTGCATGTCCTCTCCCGAGCAGCGGCTCTCGGGATGGAAATCTGCTTGTGAAGAATAGCCCGCTGGCAGCAGGCCGAGCTGATAGTTTCTGATATTCGGGCGAGCTATACATCGGGGCCGGGAACCATAGTTCATGCGGAAAAACTTCCCCCTTATCTCTTGGTTAAACAGAACCCTCGGATGGTTGTCCTGATTCCCAAATAAATGGAAACGAGGTATAATGACTGGAGCAATATTCCGAATTCCACTTTATTTGTGATAGATAAAAATATGTGAGGCAGAATAATCTGCCCGGCAGATTTATGCCAAGGTGCCTGTGGAGTTTGGTTAAGTGGAGGAAAGTGTTAATAGGAAGCTTCCTTTCCATGGCATGACCGTGAGTCCATTTCCTTTATCACTTGTTTGGGGGATCGTTTCACTGTTTCCATAAATGAATTACGGCAACATTTTCTGAAATGATTAGTTCCTAACAGTGGCTATGGAAGGCTGCCGTCTTGTGCAGCATCAATCTTCTTTAACTGGTTGAAATTTTAGGTACATGCTTCTGAAATAGGCAATAGCTTCACATTTACATGAGGAGCAATCTTCCGTGGAGTTTGAGAGTTGAGCTGTGCTGTAAAATTGATCATTAGCGTGTTGCCTCTAAAAACCTAAAAATCTCATCACGAAATTGGAGATGAAATAGGCAGCACGGCCATTTCCTAAGTGTCTGCTCCTGAGGGCCCCCGTGATCACATCCATGCGTTCACTGGGCAGCAGCTGGAAACAGTTGAGAGGGAAGTCCCTGCTCTGGGGACTCTGCCATGCTGTCTGCCAGAGCGCCATGCCTGGAATGCCTCCTATAGAACCCAGGGGTGGCAGCAGGACTGCCCCCGGGTGATTGGAGAATGCTGCCTAATACCCACCCTGCTGTCCCCCAAATGCAAACCCAAGTCATGTTCATTGGAAGCCTGGACTCAAGACTAGACTGGATCGATGCTGATAGGACTCTGACACTCAGTCCACTCCCTTTGGACCAAGAGTTCCTTCTTCTGCAGGAAATGTTCATGGACATTTGCTCCATGAAAGTGTGAACTGATGGCCCATCTCACAGTGCCTCGGTTGTGCAGGCTACCCACGGCAACACAGATGAGTAACAGCTAGAGTCCAAATCAACAGTTGCAACTGGGTGCAAATTCCCATGTGACTTTGCTTCTCTGATCACTGCACCTTTCCGCCTATGGCATGTGCCTCTGCCTGCAGCCCTGCTGACCCCGTTCTCCCTCTCTGTTCCTTCTGCTCCACTGGAGGAATTGGGAGAATACACCACAACTCTCTGCCTGTCTACGGAGGGCGTCTCAGGATGGCATGCATAGTCACTACAGGGCCTAAAGGTCTCGGTTGCAGTAAAGTTAACTGTAGGCACGAAAAGTCATCCCTGGATCTAGAGAAGGAGTTGGCGTGCCAGGAAGAGGAACGTCAATAGGAAGGTGGCTTTGAGTGCTAGCCAATCAAGTTTGGCTAAGAGACCATGCTGGCTTCCACAAGGTCGCCCAGAAATCAGGGCGACCAGGTTCAGCTTGTTCCCATAGCTCAGACTATTCCAGAAGAACTCATCACTCCCTGACTCCTTCCCTCACTACACACACACACACACACACACACACACACACACGTGTGTGTGTGTGTGACATGTACATGTATAATTTGTAAAAAATCTGTTCTTGAGACAGTGTTTTGCTCTGAAACAAAAGCCAAATATATGTTTCTTTGAATCATTGTATAGTTTCACAATCTCATTTGTGGTAACAAGTTAGTATTTGAGAGCCCTGATGGCATCGTGGGTACATGTTCAGCTGCATTCCACAAGGTCAGTGGTTGGAAGCCAGCAGCCACTCAGAGGGAGAGGTGGAGCTCTGTGCTGCAGTGAAGTGTTGTGGTCTTGGGACCTGACAGGGGCAGCTCCATTCTGTCCTATAGGGTCGGTAAGAGTTGGCATCAACTCAAAGGCCATGAGTTTGGGTTGGTTCATTTGGTGGTGGTGGTGGTGGTGGTGGTGGTGGTGAGAGCTAGCATTTGTTTTGTATTGTTATGTGCCAGACCTGTGCTAAGCTCTTATGCAGTTCCATTTGTTACTGTCCCCATCTTAACAAAAAGGAACCGAGGGTCAGAGAAGCCAAACAAATCGCTAGAAATCACACAGCAATGAAAAGGTGAGCCAGGATTTCAATGCTGACTGTCTGTTTCCCACCTAGTTGTACCGCAGCACTCAGTGGGCAGACCATGAGTGAGATGCAGAGGAAGCCCTAAGAGGAGGTTTGAGTCACGAGACAGATGTGAGCCTGGGCCAGACGGTACCAGCGACTGTGGAGTCAAGCTGACTCAAACCATGCTCCGTTGGGTTTTCAAAGACTAATGTTTCAGAAAGAGAGCTCCAGACCTTCTTTCAAAGATGTCGCTAGGTAGATTCGAATTTTCACATTTTCAGTTAACAGCTGAGTATGCTAACCCAAAACAAATGGCCAGGCCTGTCTTCCAAGATGACTCTGCATAGTCCTCCAGCTTCCCAGTGAGCAGCCAACTTTTTTGTCTGAACCACCCAGGGACTGAACATCATGAAAGTAGCAGTAAGGTACTAAGGTCCTTGAGTTAGAAAAACCAACAACTCACTGCCATGAAGTCGATGCCAACATAGAGTGATCCTCTGCCCCTGTGGGACTCTGAGACTATAGAAAGCCCCACCTGAAGGTTTTGAACTGCTGATTCTGCGGGTCACAGCCCAATGCATAACCACTATGCCACCAGGAGTCCCTATGGTTCTGAAGTCAAGTTCTAATAAAAGAAGAAACACATAATTAAAAACAAACAAACAAACAAGATGCCCCTGAAACTTCGTGTCTGGATTTCTGTAGAGTGGCTGGGCTCTGGAGGCCTGTGCCCATCTACAATGTGCATCCTTGGCTTGACATGATGCATAGCCACTGAGGTTTCCACAGTAGGTCAGAGGGCTCCTGGGCACTGCTTCCTGCTTCTTTTTCTTAGCCTGTCATTACCCAGCAACCCCGCAAAGCCCAACTAAAGTAAAGGAGAACTCATCTTATTAAGTGTAAAGCTCAGTCATGACACTCAAGTTTTCTTTAATGCATTTCCTTAGTTACCACATTATAAGTCGGGGAGGGGGGGAGGGGGTTGCTTTCAGTCTCTACTGAAAGTCCCCAGGTGGTGGAAGACCAGTGGGTTTTTGTTGTAGCTGTTGTCTTATCACACCCTACGAAGGTACTTCTTGGTATATGCTTTCCCCAGCTGTCCTTAAATTTTAAGGGTTTGCTATTATTATTGTTGTTGCGTGGTTTGGGGTCAGTGAAATGAGCATCCCTTTTAAATATTTTTAAAGTCATTCCTAATTCGTGTTATTCAGAGCTATGAATAATTTGCTTCAGTAAATATTTCTCCTGGACAGTTCATTATTTCAGCAAAGTCCTCAGCTAAGCCATAATCTCGCATGTTACACTTCTCTTAAAATTTACCAATAATCATTAAAGTAGTTCATTTTAATTCAGTGCTTACATATTATCAGACACTATTCTGAGGGGTCCCTGTGAATTAGCTCTCCACAACAACACTAGGAAATAAGTCACCATAATTTCCCAGTCTTACACTGTGGCAATTGAGCCATACAAAAAAAGCCAGGCATGTGACAAGTGTCAGACCAAAGCCTGGATTTGAACTCAGGCAGTCTCAGCCTGGAGTCTCTACCCTTAAGCCCTTTGCTATATTCCTCCCCCTGACCATTCCATGCCATTGTTGAAATGGTGTTGTTGTTGCTGTTGTTGTTCTTATTGTTAGCTGTGTTCAAGTCATCTGCCAACTCAGGAACCCAAGCACAATGGCTAGGCCACTGCCTGGAATCCTTGACGGGGCTATTGTGGTCCCTAGGGCTTCAACTGACTGATTTGAGGAAGTCGATTGCCAAGCTCTTCCTCCATTAGAATCTCTAGCCAGCCTAAAACTGTTTATGAGAAACAAATCAACTCAACCCCATCTGAACATCAGAGCTGCTCAGGAAGTCTCTTCCTTGTCATGAAGCCCTCCCAAGACGGTGGCTTTCCAACTGCCCTTAGGACCATTCCTGATTTTCATGATCCAACAGGTCAAGAAGCTCTTCTCAAGGCTACACCAGTATTTCCCCAGCTTTGTCTCCAGCTCCTGGTAGCTTTGTTTGACTTCTTATTCAATTTCTTATTGGAATGAATACTAACCATTGCCTCGCTCGTTAAAGAAGAAGAGGGAAAACAAATTCCCACTTCACTCCCTCAAACCACCCTGTAGCTTTATCGTATCATTTAGGGACAGAAGGTCCACAAAGATCCAAAAATGGCACCTAACTTTGCAGTTGGAGGGATTGGAACCAACATAGTTTGAGGCATGGCTTAGTTGATAGCAGCAAACTCAGACCTTCTGATTGCTGGGTTCTGATCTATCTACAGCAATTCTATAAACTCTCTTTGCCCAAACCATTTGCAATTTCCAAGAGCCAAACATGGATACATTTTCCCAAAGAGTCCACCTATTGCAGGATGCAGAGGAGGGTCTGTCTCCCACCCTGTGTCCTTTCAGTTGAAAATTTTTTCAGACCCACAGATCCACCCACAAATGGTCAAAATTATAAGCTTCCCCATACAGAAATGACCTTGGTTCCTTCTGCATTAAGTGTCAGTTGCTTTAGAAAGTCCCAAGATAATATGAGAATGAATAGACATGATTGTGCATTCTGTTTTTGTTGTTTGTGTTTTTCTAAGTCCAGAATCTGTTTGAAATAATCACAAATGACATTTACAAGCCTCCACCCAGGTTTTGTACCCGAGCTCCAGAAAATGAAGCTCAGAACTTGCAGCTTCTGTGTTTTCCTCAAATCTGTGATTTAAGGAAGTTTCCTGAAAAGTATAGGAGACACTGGTCGTTCATAAGTGACGAAAGTTTTCCTCTTAGTAATTCATTCCGTGACTCAACTTTCAGTCAAAGAGATGACCAATAAGCAGAGCAGTAACACTAGTTTGATACACATACCTTTGAATAATCAACCATTTGAGATTAAAAAGAGCATCATTGCCCAAAGACACACTTCAGAAGGGTTTGGAAGGAAGAATGGAAATGGGAGACCAGGGTAAGTGGGATGAGTGAAGTTACATTGTGAGACTTACAACCAATGACATGAAACAATGGGTGTTCAAATTGTTGAATTAAGAGCTGACCAACTCTAAGAACCTTCACCTAATTCACAATACAAAGTTAATAAATAAATAAATAAATAAGATAGGCATTTCCATAACTCCTATTTATTCATAATGTTAAGTTTCACCAGTTGATATTTTTGACATCTGGAGATTCTAGAGACTCCCATCATAGAAACCCTCACATTCCCAAGAGATATGTGGTTTTCTCCATGGATTCAGACCCTCCTTTGAACTAAAGGAAGGGGCTGACGTCTGATTAGGCCATCCTGATGCTGAGTCCTGGTGTTCTATAGAATGGTTCTACTCCAGGCCGATTTTTGTTTGTTATTGCTTCTACTACTTCTCATTCTCCCCCAACCACCTCCCTTTTTTTAATTATGAAAATGTCAGAGTCTATTGGACTTGTTTGTGGCTGGAAAGAATAATAAAAGCCTGCAAGAATTAAATTTGATGCCAAATTAATACCACCCTCCATTCCCCTGCTGATAATTTGTGCATCCCAGTCATATCCGGTGGTTAGCAGCATTACATGTGCTTATCAAATTCTCAGCACTTATTATATTTGATCAATAAAGAGCATTGTACCAAGATTTCAGGTGGGATATGAGTGTATAGCTTTGTTGTTTTAATTTGTGACTTGAAGGGATATTTATCATGAATTTAATCTGAATTCTGCGTGTGTGTGTGCGCGCGCACGCACACGCGTCCATGCACAGATCAGAGATACATGGAACCAGTCAATGTATACAAATAACACTGACCTGATGCTCATCCCTACTTTCCAGTGCCCTGGTCGTTAAGAAACAGCAGCATCGACAGTGGCGAAGCGGAAGTTGGCCGGCGTGTAACCCAAGAAGTGCCGCCCGGCGTGTTTTGGCGGTCGCAGATTCACATCAGTCAGCCCCAGTTCATGAAGTTCAACGTCTCCCTGGGGAAGGATGCACTCTTTGGTGTTTACATAAGAAGAGGACTCCCACCCTCTCATGCCCAGGTATGGCCAGCCTTGCTATAAAGAGGATGCATTTTTGTGGTTTTTTTAAGCATCCTTATAATAAGCTATACAATGATCATCATTTTTAAAATAATGGCAGGTGCTCGTGAAGATAGGGAAAATTGGAACCCTTGTACATTGGAACCCTTATAAAATGGTGAGGCCTCTATGGAAAATGGTTTGCCAGCTCCTCAGAAAGTTCAACATGCACTTACTTCACGGTCTATCCATTCTAGCTGTGCTCCGAAAAGAACTGGAAACAGATGCTCAAGTCGGTACTTGTGCAGGAATGGGAGAGCAGTGTTATTCTCAATGCCCACAAGATAGAACCAATTTAAATATCCCCCCACTGGAAATAGATAAATGAATGTGGTACATCCAAGTAATGTAATATGATTCAACTGGCAAAAAGGCATGGACCTCTGATGCATGCCATAGCACAGATGAACCCTGAAAACATGAAGCCAGTCGAAAGGAGCCGGAGCCGAAAGAGCACAAAATGTATGATTCCATATCTATGAAATGTCAATCATAGGCAAAACTACAGATACAGAGGGTAGAAAGTAGATGGATGATTCCCAGATGATGAGGTAAGCGAGGGTATAAGGAATGCTTGCTGATAGATGCTAGGTCTCTCTTTGGCGGTGATGACAGTATTTTAGAAATGCACAACGGTGATGCTTTCACAATATAGTAATATACTAAAAATCACTAATTTGTTTTGTGGGTCACATCTCAATAACAAGTAACCTCCTTACCCAATGAAGTCAACTTGCTAGACCTGGAGGTTAATTTATAGACACTTGCTGATCAGCTGCTCTGGTTATTAGATTAATTGGCTGAAATATCCTTAGAAAATATCCCATTGCATATGAAGAGAGTGATTAAAGGTAAACCAAAAGTCAGCAGTGGTTTCCGGAGGCACGCACTTCTTTCCTGAACTGTTTCTGAGGAAATCCTTGACACTGTGAAAGTAAGACAAACACAGTGTTAAGATAGATTGTAGAGGATGGCAGTATAGACTTTATTGTGCCTTCCTGTAATCCCTCCTCTAATGTGTCCTGAGGTAAGCTTTATTTTATGTAGTAGTTGGGATGGAGGGTGAGGGTTTGAATTAACACCTACCTACTTAGTTTTTCTTTTCAAAAATTATATATTCCCATTTTCCTTCAGATCCAGCAAATACACTAGGAAAATATATAGTCACAGAGGAAACTCTTCTATAAATACCCACTATTCCCCATCAAATATGGACCAGGAGGGCTGAAAACGCAGTTGCCAGTGGAGTACAGACTAATTTTTTTCTGAAAAGGGAAGTGAGGCAAATAAGTTGGTAAATAAATTATGCTGGCAATTCAAATTGTTTGCACTCTAGCCCATAATCTAGGAGAAAGTGTGGGTATCTGCTTTTGCAGCACTCTGAATTATGTCAGTGCTCCTAGGGGGCAGTATCACTCACTTTGAGAAGCACTGGTCTAGAATCATCGATTTGAAGAATTTGGAGATTTTAAAAACATTAGCAAACCCAAAGCATTCCTTTCTTTTGACTCTTGACAGGCACTGCTAATCAATAACAGCACACTTTCCCCACTGAGTTCACTGCTCACATATCTCAACCCAGCTCTCAAAGCAGCTACTACCAATTGACCAGCTTGGTTCTCAAGATGAAAGGCATTTACATGCCCCCTGTGCAGCCAGAAATGTTCAATGGAGGCCCTGAAGAGTATATTACCTCTGGTTTTTGTACAGGGGTGACTGTATATTTTTATTATTATGCACAGCCCATAGCATAGGGATCAATAGGCACCTAGTTATCAATGAGTCATTCATCCATCTACCCAGAAACATATCCACTGGGTGGGGTTTTAATTATCCAGAGATGAACTGACACAGCCTCTGACCAAGCAGAACCCCTGGTATTGAAATCACATCTGTTCTTCAAACAGAGAAGAGAGAGAACGAGAGAGAGAGATTCCACTGAAAAGAGACCCTGAGACATTTCTGCAGCTTCTAGAAAAAGCCAAGGCACTGCCCAGAGAATTTGCCCAATTGCAAATTGGTAGGTGGTCTCCCTGACCTTCAGGCTCTGCTGACCCTCCTGGAGCCCAGTGGAGGATTTCCAGTGGTGAAATCTGCTTACTGGCATTAGTATTCAAAGAAGTGGAACATGCCTTTGGGCATAGCTGAGCATAACTTTCTCTCTGCCAGTTGGCTGCAAAGAGCTTTGTTGGGGAAAATGCTTCTTCCCCACCTCATTCCAAAGTATTATTGTCTCCTGTGCCTTGCATACTCTGAGCAGCTTGATTCATGGAAAGCCAATGATCATGGCAAGCCAAGTAGGTAACTCTGTAACTGAGTGATAGTGGACAGGAAGCAGGGACCTCCTCTGCCCAGTCTCTGCTGTCCTGACATTCAAGACTGAAATCCTCCATGACAATGTCTTTTCTCCCTTTGTGACTACACTGTACTGTCCATCTGCTGCCAAGCCTGTGATTGTTCTAGTGATCATCCTCTCAAAATAGCTCCCCTCCAGAGACAGCACCATCACGGATTTGAAGGGAAGGGAAATGAATAGGTATGGGCTGACGGGAACTGGGATTTCAGTCCAGCTGCCAATTTGAGAGTTCAGTGTGTGCTAGAGAGGTCAAGTAAGTGAGGCTCAGTACAGATACTGAGAAACACACAAGGCCGGTACAATATAAGGCAAGTCTTTAAAAAAAATAGACTCTCTGCACATCCTCACATTCATTCTCTGTCATTACATGCATTCATGTCCATTTGATGAGCTACATTTCCTCCAGGAGGCAAGCCTTCATTCTTTGCAGAGATAGGTGACTACCTCACATCTCATCCCATTATAGAATTTCTCATTTCTATTGGCATATCTTATCAAGGAACATACATTCTGTGGGGATTGGCAGAGTAGTGAAGGTGACTCATTTGAGGTGGAAATAGAAAAAGAGAGAGAGAAGTAGGGAAGAGAGTAGAATATGAAATTCTATGGTCAGTGTTGCATGAAGATAGCTATGCTTCCATTTTATCCACTAGCATGGTCTGAGAGTCTACACATTTTAGTATCTTTGCCCAAGAATCTCTTCTTACAGGCTTAAATTTCCTGAGTCAGAGACTGTCCCAGCAGACTTCTTAAAACTTTAAAGAGAGATGCAGAGGTGATATGACACACTGCCTAGAGTTGGAGAGAGAACTCCAGTGAGGGGACCCTCTATAGCTTCACAGTATGGCTGTGGCCACAACCCTTAGCTTCTCTTTGCCTCAAATTCCTTGTCTATGTCACCAACCTCACAAAGTAGACGTAATGTAACAGTGACAACAAAAATTGACCAATCCAAAACCAAACCCACTGCCATTCTGACTCTGCGGGACCCTTCAGGACACCACTGAGCTGCTCCTGTGAATTCCCAAGACTACTACTCTATGGGAGTGGAAAGCCACGTCTCTTTCCTTCGGAATCGCTGGTGGGTTTGAACTGCTGACTGTGTGGTTAGCCGTCCAACAGGAAACCACTATGCCACCATGGCGAACTCCACGAAATTGACAGGAGAAAACGTTTTGTAAACTAAAGCACAAGATAAAGACAGAATGGTCTGTATGTGTCTCACTGTACGTGGGAATTCTGAATGGCCCTGGGAAATGATACCTATGCGTTGGCAATCATATAAATATAACTGCTAAAAATAAAATTAATAATACTGCTTTATTAAGAACAGAACAAGGATCCTTGGTGGTTCTGTGGGTTAGATGTTAGACTGCTAATCTCAAGATGGGTGGGTTCAAACCCACCTCCCCCTCCTTGGGAGAAAGATGAGTCTGTCTGACTAGTCAAGACTTATAGCCTCATAAACTCCGCCTAGAGTTGCGGTGTGTTAGAATTCCCTGCCCGAGAGTTTCATTTCATTCCTTTGTAGGTGCCTGGAGTGTGTGTGTGTGGGGGGGGGGGGGGGGGCAGGGATCTAAGCTAGGCATCAGGCTGCTAACCGTAAAACAGGTGGTTCAAACACACCAGCGGCTCCTCCTTGAGAGAAAGATGAAGTCATCTGCTCCCATAAAGACCTGTTCAGAGTACTGCGAACTAAAATTCACTTGACATCCGTGGCCTTAGGTTGCTGTGACAGAGAAGCAGAAAGAACCGTCAGAGAACCCTCATTAGAAACCATAGGTCCTCTTTGGCTAAAAGTTTGCACCTTGTTTGTGACATTATAAACCACATCCACCAACACAAGTTCCAAATCTTAACCACTTCAAATGACAAGTTTTATTTCTTGTTGACTCTGATTCAGTGATGTGAACAAGAGAGAGAGGGGGTTGTCACCACTCCATCTCCACAGGGATATTTCATGATTTATCTGGGGACATTTTTAGTTGTCACAATCTGGGACTGATGCTATTGGCAGCTCATGGGTTGAGACTGGCATGCTGTTTAAAAAGAACAACAACAACAGGAACAGCTCCTATAACGCACAAGACAATCCCCGGGGCAGCACAAAGTTCTCCAGCCCAAGTGTCAATCCCACTGAGGCTGGAGAACCCAGCTTCCTGTGTGCATCTTGAGTTCATAGGGTTCAGCGCAATGTCAGCCTCACTCCATGCATTGGGTAAATGTACTGGATGAATCCTCATGAAGGTGCTGAAAAGCAAGGCTGGTGCTTTGAGGACGACCCTGCCGCTGACCCAGGCCACGTGCTTTCATTTGCTCCCTGTGCCTGTGAAAGTCGGACTGAGTAAAGAGTCTGAGAAATGACCTGGGTATGTGAAGTGACCTGGGTATGGCGCCTCAGACCTCCAGCAGAACAAATGCAGGAGAGATCACGTGTCCCTTCGAAGCAAGAATGGCAAGATGTTACCGGGAGAGACCAGTCCCTGGAGAAGGGCATCATACTTGGCAAAGTACAGGTGCAGTGACAAAGAGGAAGGCCCTGGACGATACGGATTGACACAGTGGCTCCAGCCCTGGGCTCAGACTGCAGAGCAACTGTGAGAATGGCACAGGGCTAGGTGTGTTTCCATTTGTTGTGTCCTTGAGGCCAGGCCCAGTGGGAGCGAACTCTAAGGCGCCCAAGAACCACCTTGCTCAAGCACACAGCCTCGCAGATGCTGCTTCCAAACCATCACCAGCTCCCTGAGGCCCGTGCAGGGGAAGAAGAGAGAGCCAGGCAGAAACTCCGACCGATTCCTGCTTGCCGGCCTTCCCGGAGGCCCTCCTCTGACTAAACAAAACAAATCACTTCCTAATTTCAGGGGGTCCTGCCACCCTGTGATATACCTGAGGAGCACCAGAAACGGACATCCCATAGCCTGAATGCAGTGCAGGCACAGGTTGTGACAATGCCTGTGCTGCGGGGAGATCCTGACTGTCCTTCTACAACTGTCTGCCACGGACACTACTGAACAGAAGCCTGGAGAGGTGCGGATGGGGCAGGGCTTGCCTACGAGCCACACTGCTGAGAGCTGAAAACACCCCGAAGGCCCCTCAGAAGAAATGTCTGCCCATCCACCGGCAATGTCACCACCCTAAAGCCTTGGGGAGGTCAGTTCTGCTCAGCATCGCAGGGGGGCGCCATGAGTCTGAATCAACTTGACAGAAACGCATGTTTGTTTTGCTGTTCTGTTTTCCACCACTCCCTTCCCCCAGCAGCAGTGTCTGCCTCGCCATTTTTATTCCTGAACCCCTCGAGGAAGCTAGGAATTTTCTTTTTGTCCACTTTTTGCCAGTTGGAAAGGCATTTGGATATTAAACGGTGTTTTCAGGACAGCATTTTGACACCCTGCATGGCATTTTTTAAGACACAGACAGAAGGGAGAGATATATGAGAGAGAGAGAGAGAGAGAGAGAGAGAGACAAACCCTATTCTTAGTACATCAGGTCTTGTATTCTTGGGGGAGATGCTATGTGTATGGAAGCCTGGTACATCTTGGCAAATATTTGAAATCCCACACACTGTGTCAGATTTGCTCAAAAAGGAAGACAGATCGGAACAGGGCGGGTGCTGGGCAACAGCAACCATCTGACCTGGCTCCAGTGCTGAGCGGCAAAGGAAGTCTCCCAGGTCACCACAGCCAGTCAGGATCGTGGATGGTTAAGGCGGCAAGCAAGGGAGCTTGACAGTTCATCGCTGATTGCTACTGATATGTCAGACCAAGGAAATTCCTTGGCGAGAACAAGTCAATAATCAGAAAATTAGGTACGTGATTAACCTGAGACAATAAGAAGCAGGAGCCCTGCCGGGACTTCACCATCTCTGCAGTGCTGTTTAGCAAATATTAAAAATGCCTTGCTCCAACTGACAGAGGCAGGAGTCCAGTGGCTTTCAGAGGTGACTCCTTCAGGTTGATGAGAGGGAGGAGCCAGTGGTTGACTGACAGGTGAGCACAGGGCAGATGCTGTCAACCTGGAGTGCTGTGCACCAAGATGTGTCTATTGGACCAGAAACTAAAAGATGTCCCTGTGAAATACATTAAATAGGGGGTATGCTTAAGGGACCACAGATTGCTCCGTGGAAATGTCACATTGGCCAAAGCGGCAGATGTGGCCCACCAAGGAAGGAGGTGAGCATCAGTCCTCTCATCAGTAGAATGCCCCTAACAATGGGCCTTAAGAGAAGATGGAGACGTAGTAACCGGTAGTGTTGGCTTGTACTGGCCTGGGTTTAGCCCTTTCTCCTCCCAAGTCTGATTTGAAAATGAACTCTCTTTCCTCATCCCAGTCTCTGTTGCCCAAGTCGGTGAGCCTGCATGTGTTTTTGTTCAGAGATGCACAGGGCTCTCCTGTCCTCCTGGTGCCCATCGGACGGTGAGAAACTGGTTTTCCATGACTCACCATTCCTCTAGAACGGAGCTTCTCAATCTTCCTCCTGTGGTGGTGACCCCAACCATAAAATTATGTTTGATGCTTCTTCATCACTGTCATTTTGCTACTGTCATGAAAGGGTGGTTGGACCCAAAGGGGTCTCGACCCACAGGACGAGAACTGCTGCTCTAGATCTGTGCAGCTCCTGGGCTCGAGGGCTTGCCTGGTGGCTGCCATAGCCCATCACACAGCACTTTGCAGAATCCCTAATCGGACACTTCACTTTGGAAGAGGGAGCATTCCCATGGCCGTAGTGTGCAGAGTCCTCCTTTGCAAAAGAACTTGTGGTGCAAAGAAAGAGTTTGCCGAACTAGAGGCTTCTTGGTTCCTTCTGAGTTACATGGGAAGTGCTTTTCTGGCAGGGTCACCCTCGCTATGACTACTCCTCACTCACTCACAGCTATGGTTGATTTCAAAGGACCAAGGTCGTCAGTCACTAAGGACATCAGATCACAACTCCATCAATACCAAACTGCCCACCCACTGAGGATCATGGTGCAACCACATCCACATCATGACAGACATGGCTCTTCCTTTCCCTTGCCTTGCCACTTGTTAACACACCAGAGAGTTGGAGAGAAGCCTTGTTTTGACTGTCATAAATGCAGAGCACTGGGTATGGAGACAGTAAGTGCTGAAAGGGTGTGTTTCAATGGCATCCCAAGGGAAACGGAAGCATCCCTCTACACAGTCCCTCGGCAGAGCTGAGGAAAAGGGGAGAGGGGAGGAGAGATGGTGCGCATATGTTCAAAAAGGTAATGCTCGATGAAACCCAGGGAAATTAACAGCATCCGAGAAAACCGGCATGAGTAAGAAAGTCAGCTCCAAAGCTACAGAGAGATAATGTTGAGACTCAGAGAAGCTATAATCCAGCAGTTTCCAGGGTTTTGTTGAAAGCGAAACACCTTTTTCTTTCAAGTTACAGTTAAAATGCACATTTGTCGGGCTGAGCCCCGGTGGCGTAGTGGTTGTGCGTGGGACTGCGGCCCTCTGGGACAGAGGTTCAATTCCAGCAGTGGGGCTGGGCCTCCTACCCCCACCACCGAGAGCAGTGATGCCCCCCCCCAAAAAAAAATGCACATTTGTCTTTATAGTTGTAATACTAGAATTGTGTGTGTGTCGGGGGGGAGGGGGTTTTCCCTGGAAGTATAACGGTTACAATTTAGACTGCAAGCTGCAAGGTCAGCAGTTTGAAACCACAAGCTGCTCTTCTGCGTAAAGACAGAGATTTCTACTCCACTCTAGAGTGACAGTCTTGAAACGCGCAGGGACAGTTCTACCCTGTCCTGTCACTGAGTTGGCATCAACTGCACGGCATCGAGTTGGAGTGTGTGTGTGTGTGTGTGTCATAGAGAGGGAGTGTGCTCAGAGCAAGAAGGAGACTGACTAAGCGCATGAGGATAATTCCATGTAGAATGTTGCTACTGCTGTTAGTGCCAGTGTGTCGGTTCCCGCTCATAACGACCGACCCTGTGTGCCATGCAACAAAGCACTGTCCTCTCCTGCGCTCCCCCCCCCCAATCGTTGCTATGTCTGAGCCCCTTGCAGCAGCCACTGTGTTGATCCATCTAATGAGGACTGCGATGCAGGTTTAACTGCTCCTTGATTTCATCTGAAATAAAGCATACAAGAGGAAGGCAAGTCTCTCCCACTCTCATCTCTCTCACACACACAAACACACAGTAATAAATATGACAGATTGTTAACATTTATTCTTTGGAACACGTCAAATGTAGATGGTGGCCACCATATTTCTTACATATTTCTTTTGTTCTTCTAGTCCTCTTTCTCAAGTGAATCCGTCAGAAAGTTGAGTCTGCTTGGGATAAAACAAATCTTGGGAGGATGTAAACGATGACTGTGGTTTTGTATTGCTCTCAATATTCTGCTCACATACTTTGTTTTGCTTGCAGTTTTGAAAAAAAGCATAATAGATATTGTGTGCAAAGAGCAACAGTGTTTTCTTTCATCATTTCCCTTCTAGTCACTCAATCCTCTTCCATTAAGTGGACCCCAAAAGTTTGAAAGAGCAGGGGATCGGAAATACTTGTTGCAAGATTGAACCATTTACAATATCTAACAACTATTCACATGCCCTGTCTTAGATCTAAAAGGAGAGACTAAACCATTCACTGCTATAGGCGATGTCCCAGGCCCCCCTGGAATTATGCGGCTGTGTTGGCATCCTGGCAGGACATGTGCCCAGCAGGTGTGTCTTTACTCTGCCTGGTGTTTGTGGAACAGCATCTGCCAGGGTTCTTGCATGTACCACTTTATTTGAGCCAACACCCATTGACCAGCAGCCAAAGAATGTCCAGGGAAGATCTTTATGCTTCCTAATAAACAACAGAGTTACCACAGTTTGTGTCTATGTTCAAAGGTGTTAGGGAAAGTTATGTTCTAAGATCATCACAAAAGTTAGTGACTTCTCACATGGTCGCTTGAATGTAATTCTTGCCTCCCATGCAAGAGACCTGAGTTCCCATCCCAGCCAGAGCACCTTGTGTGTGCTCTCAGCAGCCATCTCTCCAGGGAAGCCAGTGTGCAGCTATGAGGATAAACACGTTTCCACTGAGCTTCCAGACTAAGACGGACTACTAATGAGCGCCTAGTGATCTGCTTCTGAAAATCAACAGGTACAAACTCTGTGGATCTCCAGGGCCCGATCTCACTGTGCAGAGGGTGGCCACAAATTGACTTGATGGCAGTAACCATAGCAACAGAAAATCATCACTTAAGTCCCAATCAGTAAGAACGTTCTGTCGGGAAGCAGACCTTATTATAAAACAAATCCATTCATTCACTCATCACTGGACTGCTTATGAGAAGGTTCTCCACTCAGCCTTCTGTTAACATGAGTGTCTATTTCTATTTGTAGTAATAATAGCCACAAGGGCTTTCTATGCTCCAAGAAGTAACTCTTAGAAGTAATTTTGTCCTCACAGAGCCCTAAGAGGTAGACACTATGGGCAATGTGCACACTGTGCCCATGAAAAAGCAGAGGCAACAGAAGGACCCGGAAGTGGTACCCATTGATATCTTCCTTCTTTGGGTTGGTCAGCCCCTGCTAGAAGCACCGCACAGGGCAGCAGAATGTGACCACTTCAGAGTACAATGTTAACTCCTGTCAAAATCAGAGATTTCAGGAAATCAGTGAAAGTCAAGCACCACTGGAAAGCCTTGTCTGATATACCATGCTCCATCCAGCGGCATGGCAAAGAGCATTACCTCCGGGGAGGTGAGCAAGATAGACACTCCAGAGGTGGCAGTTACAATATCATATATAGAGGTCTGGGGATGCTGGACAATGATGTCCAATATTCTTATGAACCTGCCCTTCCAACTTATGTTGCCCACCTCAAACTGAAGTCAGACTCTGCTGCGCTTTTTCCCCCATTGATTCCATGCTTGTCTTGTGATGTCTCTGTAAATGGATGCAGTTTGCAGTCGAGGAAGATAGTACATTGTTTTTGTGCATGTATAAAAACACCAAGTATTCATCTAAGAATGGGAACACAGTTGTAGGCATAACTTGAATTTCCATATGCATAGATAAAGCAAACATTTCCATAATGTTTGCTTTTCTAAAAGATGTCCTAACCCAACCTCCTTCCCATTCAGTAGGTCAATCCATTGTAAGTGAGTTTTTACTCAGACTAAATAGAGTCACATACCTAGAGCCTTATTGTTTCGTTGAAGGCAAGATGTGGTTTTTAATTAAACCTTTTAAAATATATAAAAGAACGTGATCAAAACCATGGCTAAATAATCATTTGGTGGAACCCTTGAACCAGCTGCTTCAAGCATGCCTAAAGAGCATGCCCCCCCCCCAAAAAAAAGAGCATGTCCCAAGTCAGGATACCTGACCTTGACTCCATCCTCCTGTCCTTCTAAGCTCTGTGACCTTGGGCAAGTCACTCAGTCTCTCTGTACCTTACTAACCTCATCTCTAAAATGGTAAAACAATATTATGCACACAGTGAATGCACAACCTTTGTAAAACAATTAGAACCATTATCTGTCACATCAAAACCTGTATAAGGTTTGTCATCTTGTTTTTCAAAGAGTCCATGATTACCAGCTCAGTTATTTTGTTGTGGTGGAATCCACTCTTGCTCAATGGAAGCCTGTATGCTCTAGGGTAGCACTGGTCCAGAATGTTTGCAGGGGCCATATTGTTCTCAGAATCAGGTTACCAGGCCTACTTTAGTTATGTTTTGATCATTATAAAAGTGATACAGTGAGGGGGGAGACAAAAATGGGGAAATATTACTAACATTTTTAGTATTTTCCACATGTCTGTTCATCTATAGTAATCCAACCCACTGCCCTCAAGTCAATTATGACCTGTCCAGAATTTCCAGACTGGACATCTTTATGGGGAGCAAACAGTCTCATTTTTTTTTTTGCCAACAGAGTGACTAGTGGGTTTGAACCACAACCTTATGGTTAGCAGTCCACATTTGTAACTTAATAATAGATAAGGAAAGTGTCTCCAAACCTGAATAGAATTCCATGTGCTCATTTTAAATGTCTGAAAAATTCTCTGTGCATAGAGACAAGATTTTTAATGAGCTCCCCCACTTTCAACATTACAGATCATTTGCAGTAAACACCTTTGCAGTGTACATTCATGTCTTTCTCTAATAAGTTCCTGATGATGGAGTCTGAAGAGTGGAATTGCTAGATCAAAAGAGTTACAATATTGCAAGCTTTTATATCAGTAATGATAACTCTGAGAGGAGCTAACATTTATTGAGTGCTTAGCATGAGCAGGGCCTGACCCAAAATGACCCTCAGAGGTAGATCTTATTATCTCCACCTTGAAGATGGAGAAGGGAGACTCGGTGCACCAAGGGGACTTGCCCAGCTCACAGGGTCTCCAGGAGAAAGTTCAGGTCATGCTCTGCGGGAAGGTGGCCATTCTGGGACTTTGTTCCTCTTCAGGACCTGGGAAGTCATTTTGTGTCTGAACACATTGCCTGTGTGTTCCTCTCCTCGGTGATATATTTGATTTATTTCTACCGCTGGCCCACATGAGACCCTCCTATTGATCTTGGGAGGGCAAGGAGCCAGATGTGACATTTTTGATATGCCATTGGCTAAAGGCAATTAGATGGGAATGTGCAGTACATAAGAAATCAGGGCTGAGCCCCGGTGGCGTAGTGGTTGAGTGCGGGACTACAACCCACGAGCTTGGCAGTTCAAATCCAGCAGCAGCTCTCAGGAACAGAGCTGGGTAGTTCCCAAGACCACCAGAGGGCAGTGATCCCTAAAAAAGAAAAAAAAAGAAATCACATCAGCCAGGCACAGTAAGCCCAAGCGTCCATTCTTCTACCCTGTAGCCAAACCTTTATGTGTCATGGAATAGCCTTGTGGAGCCCGTTGACCTCTCCACGAGAACCTTGTTGGACTTTGGAGTGTCCTTCTCCTGTGTGGAGTCACCTAACAACTTGGTGGGAAGCTGAAACAGAAAAAAAATATGTACACTTAGCAAATACCCCCTGAGTGCATGGCTGGAGATCCAGAGAAGTCAAGCCTCAGCTTACCTGTCAGGAGATGGGGAGCTGACAAGTGAGACCATGGAGACAGCATCATGTGGTTAGGTTCATAAGATGCCCACTGAAGGAAAGAAGGATGAGGGTGAATCTTCTAGAATCACCCAGTCAGGACTTGAATCTTATTTCTGATGCGCGGTCGCTGAGTGTCCCTGGACAAGTCTCTTTCGATCCCGGCTCATCATCTACACGGTGGGGACTTTGCTTCATCAGATTGCTGTGAGAATGAATGAGATAACACCTAGAAAATAGTAAGCATCCTCTGGCGACGGCTCAATCAAACTGCTCCACAAACCTACAGCTTACTACCAGGTAGCCTAGCAACAAGCAAGCTCCATGGGGGAACTTCAGAGCTTCTGACCAAAACCAATGCTCCTACACAGACCAAGTCTAACTAGTCACCATCAAAACTCTAAATCATGATCTGATTGCAAAGTTCAGGATATTATTGGTTCCTGTTGATTGGTTCCTGTCTCCCCCAATTTTTGTACAAATATGTGTGGTAGCAGGAGGTAGGGCTACCTTGTCTAGTGCATAATCCACAGCACCTCCCACCACACGAGGCTCTCCATGCGAGAGGAGAGGGGTGAGCTGCATGCTGCCTGCTAGTAAAAGATGTGTGTTTCTGGAAGCCAATGCCATGTTTTGCTTGTGGAGACTATTCTGTTCCTTATAGAGTACACGCAACAAGTCTTTTACAAAGCAAGATGCCCCTGAGTTGAATCAACCGCGTTTCCCAGGATTTTCAGCCTTGGAAGTAGGTCACCAGGTCTTTCTTCCACCTCGCCTCTGAGCCGGTTGAGCCTAGAAGCCTTTTGCTTAGCTGCCCCCCACAAGAACTCTGCAACAGAAGGTAAAGGAGGTGGTGTAGGTGCCATTGTGAGAGTGAGCCCCTTCTGAATCAAAGCAACCTTATGGACAACAGAACGAAGCAGTGTCTGGGCGTGTGTCGTCCTCAAAATGGTTATGAGCACAATGCCTCAATCTATCTTATGAATGGTTGTCCTCGCTTTGATCTTTAATTTACAAAACATCATGTCCTTCCCCAGGGATGGGCCCCTTCTGATAACATCAAAAGTACATGCGATGAGACATCACCACCCTCACCTCTAAGGAGCAGGCACGAGCTGTTGTGATTATTATTACTAAAGAGTTGACATCTGGAGCTTTAGGATCATAAAACCTAGGATCACCAAACCTACCCCGTGAGAAGTCTAAGGGCAGCTTTCTGAAGCACATGCTTGAAAAATCTAAGCATTCATCCTCATAATCAGTGCATAAATGCAAAGGTAACCAGATTTCTCTGAAGAGTAGATGAACGCATCTTTTTTCAGAACTGGAGTTTCCATTTTCAAGATAAAGTCCTTGTAGCAGTGGAGGGAAAAGGGGTGGGGAGAGAGCAGTGTCTTCGACAAAGGGCGTGAGGATACCCCTGTGGGTGTAGACCATGCTGAAGTCCTAAGAGACTCTGTCCTCTTGTTAGATACATGCTCTTCCTCAGCCATCATCCATCCCGGAGGGCACAAACTTTTCTGTTGGCACAGACTCCTGCAGGCAAGGAGTGGCCAAGAGGACCAGTGTCTCAGAGACTCCAGAGGTTGTGACCTTGTGCTGGGCAGTTGCAGATTCGCAGCTGTATATACAGTCCTAGCTTGGAGCGTATATCCAGGAAGAGTGACAAATAGCCAAACACCACAAAGCTGTGGCTCACCCTTCCTCATATTGAAGAGAACATGCTTTTCCATATTTCAGGGAAAGTCTTATTGACAAGAGTGGATCATGACTAGTGGTCTCTCCTAATGTTCGGACTATAGAAATCTCATAGGAGAGGGTTAACAACCCTGTCTTCAGAGAAAGACAGTATTTTTCTGGAACATTTCCAACCCACATTCAATGAGCACCGACTGTGTGCCCTGGCAGAGTCGTGGTTATGAATTGGGCTTCAATCAGCATGGTCAGCAGTGTAAAACCACCAGCAGCTCTCCAGGAGAAAGACTGAGCTTCCTGTTTCCTTAAAGTCACAGTCTCAGCAGTTCACAGGAGGATCGCTGTGAGTCCGCATTGACCCAATGGCAGTGAGTTTGCTCTACTGTGTACCAAAAGGAATTTCGGAGGATGGGGGCCCCAACTGGCTATGTGCTCAACGACTAACCAAAAGTTGGCAGTCAGAACCAAGTGCTGTAGTGCATCGGTCAAAAAGCTGTTAAAACTCTGAGAACCTTTCAGAGGTTCATCAGAAGAAAGGCCCGGTGACCTGCTTCCAAAAGATCACGGCCATGCTCTATTGGGTCTCTGTAAGCCAGATCCAAGTCAATGGCCATGGGTTGGGTTTGGTCTTTTACAGGCTGTCGAAGTCTCTTTGTTCTGAAGCATGGGTTATGGCATAATATGAATAGATGATTTCTCTACTCAGAATTCTTCCTATCCGTGATGGGCTCTGAGGAGGGAAACCCAATATCCTAAACGCACTGCTTTGGAGTTGATTCCAACTACTAGGGACCCTCTGTAGGGTTTGTAGTACATAGATGGATAGGAGAGAGAGAGAGAGAGAGAGAGAGAGAGAGAGAGAGAGAGCTGCTCTACTCGGAACACATGGCATCACCATGAGTTAGAATCAACTCAACCCCTGGGACTATATGTCAAAGGGCAGCAGCAGTGGGCAAGGAAGAACTCTCTGATTTTGCTCTCTATGGCTAGTGCCCCTCCAAGAAGTCCTAAGAAAATCCACCTGTCAGGAAATATGTCCTAAACCAAGGTTGTCTTGCTCTGGACTGGCCTCCTTGCCAAAGGTTAAGATCCCCTGCATCTGTTGGGAACCCCCGTCTGCAGTCCCCACACAGGAGAAGCACTGCTGGGTTGTCCTGTCTATTAGCCATGCCTGGGATCATGACTCAAGTTGCGGTGCCTCGTCTGCTCTGTTCCCACTTCCTCCCCTCCCCTGTGTAACAGAGACCTCCAAAACACACTCTTCAGAGACTGAAGAATGATGCTTTTAGACTCTGTAGGAGGGGGGTGGGGTGCACTTTTCCAGCAATAGTCTGTTATCTTCCTCTCCAATCGCCAAACCATCAAAGCCACTGCCAACTAGTCAAAAGGCTCTTATTATTTAAAAAAGAATAATGTAAGCTCTCATTATAAAAAAAGGATAAAAATTTTAAAGAACCCTTTACTTTTCCCCTTATCACACTAAAAACCCCACCCCGTGGCCTCCCATCACAGCAGGGAAAGGTGGAGCTGTTCTAGAATGTTCTTGAATGTACACCTGAGGAGGATGACACCTAGATTCTGTCTCCTGCTTCATGTTCGACAGAGGGAGATGAACGGGCCCTCAGGAGTGACCCCTGTAGCTAAGTCCTGCACCCTGCAGTGGGGACTGGGAGAGTCTCAAACTCAGGAACTCTATGCTCTTTTGCACCTTTTGTTAGTGTGTTTTGGCCTTTGCTGTACCCCATGTCCGCAAGAGTCACTCACCTTTATGTTTCCATCTGGGGAGTCCAGTGAGTGATGGCCAGAGCATGGCTGAAGAAGCATCCGTCAGCGTGGCCTCTGGACCATGTTCTCCTTCTCCCACGTCCACACCACCCCAAGGAGCCCCTGCCCTCCCTCAGACCTGTCCCCAGGAGCTTTGGGGACTGGCTGAACCCTCTTCATGGGATTCCCCAGAGAACCTGACTTTTTCAGGCTTCTCTCCAGGTATCAGAAGCCTTGGGTGGAGCACAGGGGGAGAGGTTGGGGGTTATGAGCAGGGACTGCCCACATAGGAGTGGATGTGTCGGGTGTGGCCAACCCCCAGTGAAGCGGGCAGGTTTCCCATGGACTCCCTTGATGCTCCTCCTCTGGGACACCTCGCTGTCCAACTGTGGCTAACCTGCCCCTACCCAAGTCTGACCCTCGGCAGTAGTCAGCCTGCCGCCCTGCCCTTTCTCTGCTCCCTGCACCATCAGAGCCTACTCCTTCGCCGCCCCTGTGAGCTGGGAATAGAATAGAATGTCCTGAAAGACGAGAGGAGATGGTACCTGTTTGCATCGCCCTGGGTTTTCAGTTATTAGCTGCCATCTGGCCAACCCTGGCGCAGGGCCATCCAGAGGGTTCTGATTGGCTGCATTTCTGAAAGAGCTCGCCGGGTCTCTCTCCCTCTCATGACGATCATGACTTTTGCCACCGCTGCAGGATGGCATGTGGGAAACGAGCCAGGGGAAGAGCTCCACGCATGCCCGTGTCTTCTCCCCACCCTGCACTTTCAGGAATTGGCATGGTGGGCTGTGCATTGGGCTGATAACCTTCAGGTCAGAGGTTTAAACCCACCAGCTATGAGAAAGATGAGGCCATCTGCTCCCACAAAAGATGTGTAGACTTGAAGAGGTATTGGGTGCCGAGGAGTTAGAGCTAGCTTGGTAGTGGTAGGACTTGGTTTGAGGGCATGGGCTAAGATCGGGCTGCTAAGCCAAAGTTCAGAGATTCAAAACCAATAGGCACTCTGAGGGAGAAAGAAGAGGCTGCCTGCTTCTGTAGAGATGTAGCGTCACAGCAGCCCTGCTTCTCTGTCTTTTCTGACTCAACCCCAGGGTGGTGGGCTTGCCGGATAGGGGGAGGGGGAGTCATAAGTGGCCCTCTGTCATCCCTCTCCTGGATCCTTGCTTTGGGGACAGAGCTTGGCAGCTTGACACAGGGACTTGTTCTCACAGCCCATCCATCCTCGGCTTGAGACACACCCACCCCTGGATCAAGAAGTGAGCCCTCAGACACTGGAAGTGGAAACTGGAAAAGCCAACGTCATGCCCACAGCCTCTGCTGGAGACCCTCCCACTTCCCTTTGCACCACCCCCCTTTGAAAGACAGAAACTGCTGCTGGGCTTTCATGAGGAACCGGCATTCTTTGACATGGGCCTGGTTGGAGGCAGAGATGAGTGACACCCCCCCCCCAAGGTGATTGACTGCAGCTAAGCCCTGCCTGCTGTCACCCCTGCAGCCAGAACCCCTGTGTCATGTGGCTTCAAGCAGCCCTGGCACTCACACGCGGCTTCCCTGCAATCCCACCAACTGCTGTGCGTGCCCTGCCATCTGAGGTGGAATCCACATCAGACGCTGGGGACACTGCCAGGGCGGAGCGCTGGAGCGGTGGGAAATGTCAGCTTTTATTGCTTTTCCAGTCCGAGTCGACCCTCGTTCCAAATAGCTATAAAGTCCTTTATCCCCTTCCTGAGATCCTGGACCCAGCAATCATGCCTTCCCAAAGGGCAGCGAGTCCGTCTTTAACCTCGCCCTCTTTGGCAGGTGTGTGTCCAGGTGTCTCCAGGTAAACGCCTCCCCATCTGAGAAAGCCACAGGCAGGGCCTGCTCCACGGTCCGAGCTCCTCTAGAAGCCTGCTAAGTGATTGTGATTACCATTCCTCGGCGGCCTCTGCCAAGAAGCGGGGAGCTTTATAATTGGATCAGTCAAATATTTGCTGTGGTTTATTTCTTTGCTCACAGAAGTGGCATTTCCATGCCACTTTGAGGTACGACTGATGAGTCAGGCGCAGCCTGCACTTCGCACGCCAACATGGGCGGGCTCTCGAAGGCCAGGGGGGAGAGGCAGCACTTTGGGCAGGGCTGCTTTGGATGAGCACCCCACACTGCTGAGAACAGAAAGATAGCTGCCTGGGAGGTTGGCTTTCTCCCAAAGCCTCCGCTTGGGGTTAGGCCCTATGTCTGGGCACCTCCTTGAGAGTTTCCACAGACCTAGGAGACAGAGTGGCTGGGGAGTGATGCCCCGTCTTCTGAGCGAGGGTGCTGGTGAGGGCCTCCCTGGGGCAGAGGAGACAGGAGTCCCTCATCCAGAGCTGGAGATTCTTTAATGGAGACTCTCTATACCCAAGGCTGGTGGCAGGAAAAGGGGACTCTGGCCAGGCCTGGGCTCCTGGAAATGACCTCCTCACGTCAGCCAGCCTGCCAAGCAAGCTGGTCAGACTGCAGTCTAGGAATCCTAGAGAGCGGAGCCTTCCCTGAACCAGATGGCCTCCCTGCAAATGGGCACCTTCCTGGGCTCCTGGCCACTCGGCCCTGGATGGCAGGCTCCACATCTGACTGGGCTGACCAGCCTTATGTCTCTAGCCCGTCCCCCGAATCAAAAGAGCAAACAAACAAACACAAAACCATTTCCCCAGAGTGGATTCTGACTCACGGGGACCCCTCATCCGTCCTTCTGTCAGAGTCGACCTGTGTTCCAAAGGAGGGTTGAGGCTGTGACCATCAGAAGTGGCTCCCCCGGCTCCCCTCCCTCCTGCCTCTAGGTCTTTTCTATCAGCCAGCCTTTCCCTTGTGGGCTCACCGGCTTCTGCCCCCTGACGACTGCTTTCTGGAGTCCTAGTGAATGTTGCTTAGCACATGTAATGTGTGTGTCCCAAAGGGGAGGAGCAAGAGGTGTCAACTGGGTGGGTCTGAGGCACGCTGGGGTGAACAGAGGCCCTGCACATGGTAGAAGGTGACCAACAGAAGACACTGCTGTGCCTTGCTGGTCCATCCCTCCTGCTCTTCATAAGGAATGGAAAACAGGTGGAAATTGCTACAACCTGGAGGAGTGAGCTGTGAAAGAAGAAAGGAGATCAAGACATCAATGGAGGCGGGAGAATAATGGGTAACCTAACGAGTGCAGAAGTGACAGATAGGTCTCACCACCCCGTGCCTCGAGTGAACACATGCCCATGGCTTGTTAATATCTCACTTTCACGCTCTTCCCCAAAGGTTGAGCTAGTTCTGACTACCCCTCGCCCCACCCCCACCATGGACTCTGAGAGGGTGCTTGCTCCCTGCAGCAGCAGAGGGGACGGAGGGGCATGCTAGCAGGTTGCACAAGGTATTTAGGGGCCGTGTCTAGAAGCCTGACACAGTCCATAGTGAGACTCCACCCACCAGAACCCCATTACCTGCTCCCAGCTCACTGCCACGAGGCTGAGACTGGGGCTGAGAACTAACTCCCCTGAGCAGTGTCTCAGGCCGTCTAGCACTTAGGGTAGTTAGCAAACCTTGGAGTTCCTCCGAGAGGAAGGTGAGGAAGAGGAGAGAGGAGGAGCAAAGGAAGTCCCAGGAAAGAGGTGCGCCTTGCACAGGAGCACTGGAGTCAGGGAAAGGCAGCCTCATCCCCACCCTGCCTCTCGCTCTGCATTACATGCGAACATGTATAAGTGTGGCAACCCTGGTGCTGCCTAATTCCAGACCTACTGGCCACCCTGCCCCCAACCCCTGCCCTCCCACTCAAGGGAGCGCCTTGAGGGGAAATGAGTGTCGTTAAGGGCATCATCTTGCCAATCCCACCTTTCCCACTGTGTCTGCGTCCACTTCAACTCACAGATGTCCAGCAGGACACAGCCCACCACTCGGGAGTGCGGAGGCTGTCAGACCTCACCGAAGCAGTCAGTCTCATCTTTCTCCCTCGGCAGTTGCCGGGGTCAAACCACCCAACTTCCGGTCAGCGGCCCCATGCTTAACACACCGCGACACCGGGGCTCCTCACCTCAACTGTTGTTTCTCAACTGACAAGAAATGGAACTCCTTCACCAACCCAGTGCTTCCTTCATCTGATGCAGCCCGGTCTTGCTTGAGCCGATTCTGCTTCAGGCGATGGGATCTAGCAGAACGTGACAAGGAGGCTGGCGGACAGCCTGAGATCGTGTTGTCCGTCCTAGGCTAAGGGAGCCCTTTGCATTGGTGGCGCAGTGAATGTGCTCAACGCCTCGTGATGCAGGTACTGTTCACCATTCCCATGTGAAAGATAGGGATCCGAGACACAGCTATCCAAGTAACTTGGATCTGGCACGAAATCTCTACTCTGCACCACTCCACCACGCAGATGGCATCCCTGCCCTCCTACAGTTAGCTCGCTTCTGGGGAAGCAGACAATAAACACATACAACAGCCATCCCATCCTATGAGGAAGTGGTCCAGGAGTGTTCGTGGAGGAGTAGGCTGTGGATACAGCTGCTAACCCTGAGGTCAGCGGTTCAAAATCACCAGCCACAGGGAGAAAGTGGATTCTTTCTTCTCCTGTCGAGATTTACAGTCTCAGAAACCCACAGAGGCAGTCCTGCTTTGTCCTATCAGCACCAGCTGGAGGGCCATGGGTTTGGAGTTTGGAGCAGGTGGTAAGTACACTGTGAAGAAAATAGAGCTCAATCAAGGGATATCATGTGGAGACACATCCGATTCCATCGCTCATCAGGCCCACAGTCCCAATACCCTGTTGGAGATCTCCTAGCTAGTAGCTTCTTCCTTAAATGAAAACTGACCTCTGCCCTTCTAGACAGGGACTCTGAGGAGCCAGCCAAAATAGATGTCTTTTCCCTCCTCTTATAAATGCCCTCTCACAGAATAATTTGATTGGCCAAGCAGCAGGCATTGCCAGTATTCCTAAGCCGTCTTTATGTCCTGGTCGGCCAGTGCAGCGAGAGATGACTGATGCCCGTATTAGTCGTGAGCAATGGCCCTGCCCCAGCCATCGCCTTCCCCCAAAGTTTCCTCAAGGGGGTGATAGCTTGGCCCCCAAATGAAGTCTATTCTTCTCGCCTCGGCACCAAGGACATTACATCCATTCCTCTGGCTGACAGCAATTTGTAGACATGGGGTCTTTGCTGTTGGACATTTGGTGAGGTTCCTAAAGGAATGAGTGCTTTGGTTACAAAAGTCTCCAAAAGCCACCTCAGTTTGTCATATCATTTCAGGTCCTTTATTTTACCCTTTACAGACCTCTGTGGCCAAGGGGTGGGGGAGCCCTCTTTCCACATCATGGAAGCTCTCCTGAGGTAAGGGCCAAGACCACGGAGTCCCTCCTCTGTGATCCCGTGATTTGTAGGAAGGTGAGTCATTAGGGCATGACACTGAATAAACTGGTCATGATCTTCCAGGCACTGCCTTAAGTACTACTTCAGGTCAACCTGAACAGACCCGAAAGCTAGGGGATTGTATCCCAGGATTCCAACCAGAGAGAGGGCAAAAGGCCATTCATGGAGGTCTCATAGCACTACATGACAGCATGGAAATCCAAACCCAGGTTTGTTTTGTTGGGGGGGGGCAGGGTGCAGAGCATCTGTGCCTTACCATGTCACGTCTTCTATTCTCAAGAACAACATGTTAGATG